>CM060947.1:219417609-219552609 GCA_030765055.1 Mantis religiosa | reverse complement strand
CTCATGAAAATTTGACTAGCATTTTGTCTCAACCATGCTTTGTAGAATAAGGGCACTAATAGAGGAAGAGGATTTACACACCCGCCACTGAGTTAAATTCCATTTTTATTTGATTTTACATTGAGGAATAAAACATTCTTTCAGTTAGTTTAAAAACAGTAGTGTTTCAGTTCTTATGTGTCAGCATAAATGCCATAAAATTAATTGAACCTTAGAAATTGGAGGTTATACGACTATGTGCGTAATACAGATTTTGTGTTTCTACAATAAAAAGGTCAAAATGATGTCTGGGATCCGAAACTTTGTAGCTCCTACATACTTTCCTATAACCGTTCAGATATCTGCACGTTTGGTAACAGACTCAATTATGAGTCAAATATAAGACATTACAGTTTACGAAAAAAGAAAGGATTCCTTATGTGAATGTGCGCGAAATATATGAAATAATGCATAATGTGTAGGGGACAGAGTTTGCCCTATTGGCCTATTTTTTCCTTTGTTCAGAAACGTATGCTTTTAAGTTATAAGCACGTTTCTTACAATTATTAGGCTAATTTCTTAGTTTTATAGTGCCTATGAGTGCCTTATTTCATACGGTTGTGGCTATTCTGTTTATTAGTGCCTTGTCAGCCTTGTGTGAAACAGGTGAGTTTAATCATTCATATTTGTATTCACACTTTATTATCTAAGTTTCAAATAGCCCCTGCAGCAATATTATGCCGAACACAAATTAATATGTTGAGCAAGCTGAAAGAAGAGAAACTAATGTTTTCTGTTTTCCAAAGTAAAGCACAAATTTGCCTATGTGAAAACTTTCTTCATCGCCTGATAGAACTTTACAATGAGATTTAGCTTAAAACATATCTGAATTGTTAAACAAACCCGTCTAATGCATTTCATCTCGATCAGGATATTATGTATTTGAAACTTATAGGTATAGCTTTGCAAACTCGGTGTACTGGATTTCACAATTTTTTACGATTTACCTTCTGGTAGTTTCAATGCAATAGCATGATATAGGTCATAAATAGGTTAAAATTGGTGCATAAATTTGTACTCTAAGAATTAATTTTTAAAATTACAATATGTGGGAAATTTTGAAAATAGCCTGTAATTTAGGCATGAACTGTTAATTCCTTAAAAACTATTGCAACTAGAAAGCCGAAACTTGTTATTACTCCATTCTTGGTCGATCACAAAAATAAATTGCGTAGATTTGAAACAAATCTAACTAAAGCTTCAGATATTTCATTTCTCACCCTTAAGCCGCACACCCCAAAACTTATGTTTTTGTTTTTTAACAGTTAATTACCTCACACCTTTCTTCGCCTTATAGTTCTTACTTAGTGAAATTGATTAATATGTATTTTAATTATACGGCAATATCTGTTACGTTAACTTGCTGTTGAGCCATTTATGAAATTTGGCATAAATGTACAACTATTTCGCCTAGGGAACCGCAAAATAGTATGTGTATAGCGAATTTGTTGCAGCATATGTTGCGATGATTGTCATTTTGTTAAAGTGCACTTATAATGCATTTTAAGAGCCAATCTACTAAAATTGTGTATTTCTAAATATTCACTTAGAAAATTTTTAGTGCCTATATAAGCGCCTGTTTTGTCCATTTTTAGTGCCTTCTTGCCTATAAACCCGCTCCCTAATAATAAGTGAACATTCTCATTGTTATAATTATGAGAGGATTCAGTAGGACGAAGCTAAGGCGACGCGTTCCATGACACCATTATAAACCGGCCGTGGACACCATATGACTTAGAAAAAATATACGCTTCTCGAGTCTGCCCATTGCTTTTGCCAAAGGGTGTCTGAGCTTATCATCAAACCATTGGTAGGAGCGCGCGATTTAAACTCGTTCGCTATCCAGTTTGGCGATGTCATGTTCACTGGTTCGGCGAAGTACATTGTAGCGAAAAGTTCAAACGCCACTTCTAGAGAACGAGATTCGAGCCCGGTATGCATAAAGAAACTGCGAAATGTGAGTCAGGATTGTGCCATTAATCTGAAAGCAATCATTTCCCTAGTTTCAGGGACACTATTGCACCCTCAGTAATAGATACGTCCTCCACCCCGCACCCCCCAACGAACAAGTGTTTACTTAATGGTTGCGAGAGTAGCCGTTCAGTTGTAATGGCGACATGCAGAGTCGAAAAGGTCAGCAGGACTAGCTTACCCTTTGATCTAGAGCAGGGTCAGAGTATGAATTGAGCTTTCGCACACGTTTTCTAGATCATTACCTCGCAAAGGCCGTGAAACAAGGCCCTCTGTCGCATAAATCACGCACTACGTCAAGATCAAAGCAAAGCCAGTAGAAGTATGCCACTCGAAAACGTTCCATCTCTAATCCGTTATTCAGCTGTTTGTCTCGGTGCCGGAGCAAACACAACGAAAAAATTAAACGGTTCACTTGTGAAAATGGGCCTCGAACTGTTGCTTTGCCATCAAACATTTGTGTTCGCTACTTCAGTGCTTTTGAGCCGATAGGGAAAGCTTTGCAAGATAAAGGGTTCGAACCAATAAACGCAAAAGCCTAAACTCATCCATCGAGACTTCAATCTGGATACAGTTCTTGTGAAAATCTTTCTTTTTTAATATACCGACATTTGTTATTGTGTAAATGGATCACTAGTTCAATAATGTCCAAAACGATATCCATTCTATAAATTTACTTTCATTCACTAACTTTGAAGCTATAAAAATACTTGCTAAACTCGTTAAATACATTAAAAGGACATATATGCGAACATAAATACGAGAGTGGTCTGAAAAGTTTTCAACCTCAACATGAAGATGGCAGCACTCGTAAATAATAACTACCTAGTGTATTTCGTTGTTCATCTGTTGACAGTTACTCACCACAGTTTCAGCCATTTTGGACGTTTGTTGTTATGTAACAGTCGTTTGAGTGAGTTGATGTGAGTGTCTTTGTGAAAACAGACAAAATCGAGTATCGAACTGTCATTAAATATTTGTTTTTGAAAGGTAATACACCTACACAAATCAAAGATGAGTTGGATTCTGTGTATGGAGACTCTGCACCATCGTTTACCAAAGTGAAATTTTGGGCAGCCGAATTTAAACGTGGCCGTAAGAGCTTGGGAGACGGTGAACATTCTGGACGTCTAAAAACTGTAACTACGACGAAAACATCGCCAAAGTTCAACAAATGGTGCTAGATGACCGCCGAATTAAAGTGAGATAAATAGCAGAGACCATGGACATGTCAAAAGAACGTGCTTTTTCACACATTAAATCAACATTTAGACATGAGAAAGCAGTCGGCGTGTTGGGTGCCGCGTTTGCTCACGTTAGACCGAAAACGTGTTCGAATGAACATTTCCAACGCCCTATTGGCGCAGTTTAGGCGCAATGAATCAGAGTTTCGGTTTGATTAATTACTGTAGATGAAACTTAGGTACACCATTATACACCCGAAACAAAAATACAGTCCAAACAGTGGACTGCAAAGGGGCAACAGGCTCCAAAGTAAAGCAAAAACTGTTTTTTATTTTTTATTTTTTTTGACTGGGAAAGTGATGGCGACTTTTGTGGAGGATAGTCATGAAGTTATTTTAATCGATTATCTTCACAAAGGAAACCCCATTACATGAGCCTACTACGCATCATTACTTGACAAGCTGAAGGCAGATCATGATGAAAAACAGCCACATTTGCAGAAATAGAAAAGCGTGTTTCACTAACACAAGGCACTGTCTCGCACCTTAGCGGTTGCAATGGCGAAAATCCACGAATTACGGTTTGTACTACTTGACCATCCGTCTTACTCACCAGACCTAGTCCCAAGCGACTTCTTTTTGTTACTTCATCTGAAAATTGCGCTCTGAGGGCAGATTTTCGTCAATTGAAGAGGCAATCACATTCGTGAACAATTATTTTGCAGAGAAACACGCCGAGTACTGTTTGGATGGGTTACAAAGATGGGAGCATCACTGGGAGAAGTGTTTAGAGTTATAAGGACATGACACCGTGTTGAAAAAAAAAATCTGAAAAAATATGCTCTATCTTTATTAGATCGGAAGCTTTTCAGACCAACATGTACTCGCACTTATTAGAGAGAAAAAATTCCAGATATCCTTAAGTAATTTTTTTCAGAAAAAAAATGAGGTTGTAAGAATAATTTTCAGTAATTGTAGTGCGTTAAAATACTCTAATACTACCCCAGTAATAAATAAATAAAAATGACTCTTATAATTTCATTTTGGACGTTCTATACGAGATTTTAAGAAAATAACATTATCTTTAAGGGGGAGGGCAAAAAGCGGAAGCTATTAAAACAACCTCGAAGCTCTGTGGTGCTATATAACCATGGTCACAGATGCATTTAAACATTGTAATTTATAAATAAAACCAAGACACGGCTATGTAATATATAAAATATGTAATACGTTATATAAGAGTATGCGATTCATTTCTAGTAATACACCTGTAAACCAGAAAAAGAACGTGACGGAATTTACTAGGACATGTACTTCAAACTAATAATTTCTACTACGGATGTCACTATACACTTATGTATTGCCAGGAAAGTCTTTAACTGAAACTTGAAATATGTCTTATACTTATTAAAATTATCTAATAGTATTAACTTAACACCGTTCACTATGGACTAAAGAACGACCCAAAAATAATCACAAAATAACGCAGAAAGTAAATATTACCTTATTAAAATAGTTCTAATAATAATGGGAAAATATTTGTATTACATTCAATTTCTCTTATCTGCTACCGGTTATTTCTGTGCAAGTTCTTTTTATTGTTCCTACGAAAAGGATATATTTTTGTGCACTTCATATAAACTATAGCTTCCAGAACTATTCAAGTTGCACTTTTTGTCATAGGTACAAGAGGTATAAAGTGAACCTAATTGTGGGTCACAGAGATAACTGCTGGCCATATTAATGTCACTTTCCATGATATTGCGAAAAACAGTTGAATAGCAGCGTCACATTTAACAGAGGTTATTATGGAAATTAATTGTTCTTTCACACTGGCCGTGTGTAGGCTAAAGAATGGAAAGATAGAGTCAGACTGAAATATTCAATGCCATGGCACATTGGCCATGGTAGCTTAAGGGTTGGAGCGACTGGATGGCAACCAGAAGTTCCGTGGTTCAAATCCCTGCTATGGCATTTAATATTTCAGTCTGACCCTATATTTCCGGAAGTTATTATATTTAAGAGATTTTTCGCCGATTATCACTCCAGTATTTTAGTTGATTAAAAGAGCGACATTTTATAAATCGTTACAGCCACTTTGAAGAAAATTCTAAATGGGATACTTTTTCATCGTAAAGTTTAGTTTGGATTGAGATGATTTTCATTAAAAACTTAAGAGTCGCGTGCTTTTAAAATGCTGAACTCATTAACTTTTATATACATGGAACGTTTCGTTTTGGTCATTCTGTTCATCAATCGTGTTTCTACATTTGGTTTTAGTTATAGAAAACTCAAAAGCACGTATTTTCGGAGAAATCTTGACATGTTTAGAATGAAATGCATAACTCATCTTACAGTTAGGTTTGATAGATAAATTACAGCTCGTGCTTCTCTGTACTTGCTACAAAAGCATTTATTCATCGTTGGACACTTCATCGAGTTGTAATTATTTAAGCATCACTTGGTAAAACTGCTCCATAAGAGGCCGTGCCATGGCTCAGTGGTTAGACCGCTTGGCTCTCACCAAGACGGCTCGCAAAGTGAGATTTTTGGTGGACAACACGGTGCTGGGGCGGGTTTTCTCCGGGATCTCCGGTTTCCCCCGCCATTTCATTCCACCGGTGCTCCATCTTCATCTCATGTATCATCAGTGTCAGCGCCTGCTGTGCCGTATGTAGTAAAAGCGGGCGTTAAACACTACACACTTCATTTCATTTGCTCCATAAGATGTCGTGACATTGCCACTCCATCGTGTCTTGTGCTACAGAAATCCTTCCCAGATGTTTTAAATAAACCGCCATCTATAAAATAGTAAACACTAGATGAATTATCTTCTCTTGAGTTTTGCGTACGTAAAGAATCCATAGGTTATAATCTGACAGAAGCTTCTGCGCTTTTGCCAAACGATAGCATCTGTATGTGTATATTATTTTAATGCCTAAGTGGCATTAACTTTTAATTATTATATGAATGCAAAGTAGCCACAGATGTTGCTTCTTTAATATGGACTGAATTGTTACGAGTCGTCAAATGTTATAGCTTTCATTACTTTGTCTACACGTACACTAAGGAGAAGAAAACGTGTTCTGTCCCCAAGATCATAATATTATTTTCCTCTTCTTCAGGTAGACTCTGACACCTTCCATAGACTGCCCTTAACAATTCATAAAATGACACCAAAGAACTATTTAATAATCAGGTTGGCAAGGATACCGTCTCTTACAAAGGGTTTCACTACTATTGATACAAACGAATTCTAGACCAATAACATAATTGTACCTTGTTATGATTAAGCAAACGTCACATATGTCGTAAATTATACGAGACTTTTGAAATGAACATGGAAACGAAGATAAAATGTGTGCCTTTATTTCTAAGTTTCTATATTTCTCCTGCACCTAGATTCAACTAAGCTTACACTTATTTCTCCTCTAGTAAGGACATGCACCATGTAATGTTACCCTTTGGCATTTAGATCACATTTTGAGGGAGATAAAGTGCCCTACAATCCAATGGATACAAACGCTCGAGTAACACAGCAGCTCATGCTGACAGATGATGGGACCAACAATTAGCTGCGTTCCACTAAGTGCCACTTTTTATGCGATTCACTACAACTAAGTATAACCGTAATCATAAATAATTCTATATCGAGGTTCGACTATGACACTTGAATCCAAGATACATTTATATAAAAATCAGGGTGTGTGTTTGTGTGAGCTTCGTAACTCAATTTTTTTAATATCAAACTTATTTAATTTCACTAATTTCCAAAAGTACAACATGAAAATTTTAATAAAACCTTCCACTTTAAGCAACCCTTTTATACAAAGTACTTGTAGCTTTGAAAAGTGAATAGAACGAAACTGCTTTCATTTCTACCAGTCTAAAGCGTAAAAGGTCTTAATACGTTTATAATATTTCGTTTGGAGCAGCACACATTTATATCAGTATAGCACTAAAGATTTACAAACACAAGTTTGAGGATCTGACTATCTATTCAAGTATCGCAAAGTAATCATAACCATCATACAGACTTTTTGGAGTCTTGTGGTATATCTATTCCTCGAGGAGACTTGATTCCCAAAGAGGAAACGCACTGCTCTTGAAATTTTAACAGTGTGCACTGTGGCACGATCTTGCACGCCATTTTTGTTTATTTTCGGATCGTTATTACATATAAATTGAAAGTATTGCAGTTGACTGAACTGCATATGGCTGAGCTTAACCTCCCAGATATGCCCTTTTAAAATTATGATTTTCAAGAAATGAAACGTTTTGTGCGTTGTATAAAAATTAACAGTAGATATCATACACAATCTTATTAGGTCTTCTGCAATAGATGTATGTATACTCTGTCTCACGCTAGTTTAATCCTGCTGTAAACAACAGGCGGAGGTGACAACTCTCCACGTGTTAGACGCTACATGCAAGCACAAAGTTTTGCAACACTAGCAGCGCTAACGTATAGACAATAAGTAAATAGAATTGGGTCACACATTAACTTATTAAATCTGTGAGTTGGAATATTAATAGAATCATGCAGCAACATAATGGTAACTCTTAATTGGATTCGTGCGAAAACTTCTGATTTGGTGCAGATACTTACATCTCCACATCACAATATCTAACCTGTTCCCTACACTGACTTCCGATATCTATCAACAACCGATGGAGAGTACTTTGTGAAAAATTTGGCAAGTCTGTTTCAGAATTTATCGCATGCAAAACTTTAGAGTCGGCAGTTCATTTCTGCGCATAACACTTTTCGTAAAATCGTCATATTTCTCCGCGGGCTGTTTGCATTTACGCGATTTCCCGGTGTTCTTAAAGATACGGATGTTTCCAGTTCCATTCTAACACTATGTACACTACTTGCGAAAACACCAAGAACATCATGAGTTTCTTTCTCAATGTTTTTTAATAAACGATTTCGAGTTTCTTTCTTTAAGCACCGCGAAAAAAGGCGCGATCATTCGCCTCTCGCCAATTTTTAAAGGTTTGCCTCGATTATGTTTCACCGGCCTGCTCCATGATGAAAAGCTTACAGATTTTAAATTGCATATGCGTAAAGTGTTCTTGGGCTTGTGAGGTACGCAAGATGTACAGGAAATACAGTGGAAATTAATCGTTTTTTCACACTGGCCGTGTGTAGGCTAAATTGTGGAAACGTAGAGTAAGACTGAAAAATGCAATGCCATAGCTGATATTTGAACCACGAATCTTCTGGTTTCCGTCCAGCCGCTCTACCATTGAACTACTATGGCCAACTTGCTGATATGGCATTAAATTCTCCAACTGACTCGTGTTTTTCCCGGTAAACCACTTAGGAGTTCTTATAAACACATGAGACAACTACCTTAATGGGGACTTACAATATTTAAGTACTTTAAGGCCCGGCCTTTATAGTTAATCACTATTACGAGTCAGTTGGAGAATTTAATGACATATCGGCACGTTGGTCATAGTAGCTCAATGGTAGAGCGACTGGACGGAAACCAGAAGATCCGTGGTTCAAATCCCGGCTATGGCATTGAATTTTTCAGTCTGACTCTACGTTTCCAGGTAATAGTGTTAAATATCAGAAGTAACCCTATACTATAAGCAGTAATATATTAATCAACATTCAACTCGATACAGTATAGGAGTGCAAAAATATTATATAATAGCAGTATCCTTTAGTAATTGTTAAATAAAATGCAGCTTAATTTAACATAATAAGTTAAATATGTATATAATTTCATCTGTCTCCTGTCTAATCAGTATATATCATACTATTATGATGTATCTGTTGTTAATATTCCTTTCGGGACTCACGAGCCCAGAACACATCTTTGTAATATATGAAGCAGAAAGATAAAGTGTGAGGCTATTACGTTTATAAGAATCGAAATATCTGCATACTCTTCTCCCTCCGAAATTACCTCACGCACAGCATTGATCAGAAAATTACTTATAGTACTATACTTAAAGGAGTAGTTTATCGCACGCTTGCAAATAAAAGAAAACGCCCATTAACTTCGCTAAGCCAATCAACAGCTTAATCGCTTTCTGTCCAAATACCTTTGTCTCTGTCTCTCTTCCAGTCCAGATGTTTACAGCAGGATTAAACTTTCTTGAGACAGATTATAGTAACATACCATAAAAAGACTTTTCTTTGGAAGAGAAACATCAAGACACCGAAGCTAACTGATGCTTCGCTGATGTGTAAAGTTTAACGCCCGCTTTTACTACATACGGCACCGCAGGCGGTGACACTGATGGTACATGAGATGAAGATGGAGCACCGGTGGAATGAGATGACGGGGGAAACCGGAGGTCCCGGAGAAAACCCACCCCAGCGCCGTGTTTTCCACCACAAATCTCACTTTGCGGTCGCCTTGGATCGAACCCGGGTCATCTTGGTGTGAGATGCTTCGTTGAGGAACCGTATGTCTGAGTAGAAGAATCGGGTAACATAAGCTCATTTGTTGTTACTGTAAACAATATAGAAATTAATTCACAGGTAGTCTTCAAAATGTGCATTTTGTTCCCCATTTCATAGTTCCATTGCTCTACAACCGCTACTGACAAATGCGGTCAAACGCAACGTGTATGTACACAATCAATTCTTCCCTGGTGACAACTCGGGTGCCATGCACGACGTTCTCCATACACTTCCCAAAAAAGAAGCCAGACGGTGGAAAGACAGGCAATCGTGCTGGCCATGCAACAGGTCCTCCTCTCCCTATTCCCTTCTTCCTGTAGATGTTATTAAGAGGTTCTGTTCTATGGCTAAAGTGTGTTGGAACTCGTGAAATGAAGCGTCACAGACACTGCTCAATCACTCAGTTATGTTTGACAAATTGATAGCCTTTGCAAGACATAATTCCTTAAATTTGTTGCAAAATTTCTAAATTATTATGTATTTTTCCACTTAAATTAACATAGGACATATTTCATTGCAACTTGTATGTTTTAATTTATATATAAACGCAATTAAGATTTAACGTTAGCCAGTATGCCTGAAACAAATGAGAGAGGATTCAAAGCGATTGCAGTCCACTTACCATGGTAGCTGAGTGGTAAAGCATCGCCACGAAGTAGGAGACACATGCTTCTCATCCCAGTCATGATATTACATTTTCAAATTTTGATACAACTCTGAAAAAATATCTCCATTTACGGCAATAATTCATCTACGTATAAAAGAAGTCTTCCTAAAATGCACATATTAAAGAAAAGGATATACAGAAGACTTCTGGCTATGGTCTGCATTAATGTGTCGGTACTCTACGCATATTAACTTAAAATAACAAAAATATGTACTTTAAAATTCAAGGGCATTGTTTATGAATGTATATTTTACAGTTTTTCACAAAATGTTATACCTTTAAGATTAAGACAAGATTTGATATATTCAACGAATTTTATGTTTAATAAATTAATCACTCATTAGCTCAAACTTTAATAGAGAGGTGCTCAAATCAAGCAAGAACTGAGAAGTTGAAATCACCTTCTCTAACCGCTGTAACAGAATGAACCACTTACCGAGGTTACCAAGTTCCAGTGATGGCACTTGTGGCATCATCCTTACATACAGCAAGCGAAGTGTGTATACATTCATCCGCCTCTCAATACTAGGTCTATCTGGCACTGCTTTGATCACTGTTGGAGAGAAGATAATATGTGTAAGGGAAGTGAACACGTTTATATTCTAAATAGTGAAAAAGAAAATACTTTGAATTTTGATATACCAGCATTGAATAAGTGTTCTACAATTTATTAAATAAGTCAATCAAGCCAACACCGATGTACCTCAACCCACTAATATGAATAATATAGATCAATATGGAAATACTGAGTCAGACTGAAAAATTCAATGCCATAGCCGGGATTTGAACCACGGATCTTCTGGTTTCCGTCCAGCAGCTCTAACCCTTGAGCTACTATGGCCAACATGCCGATATGACATTCAATGTTCCAGTTCCAAAAGCTGGTATTAAAAATCAGGAGATCTTCAAGGAGAAGAGCCTTAGCTTTCTTAGAGAGTCAAGTGGACGTCCTCCGACAGTAGATGGCGCAGAACCCACTGAAGATGGTCTGAAGCGAAGACCGAAAAGCGCTTTTGGAGGAAATGGTAAACATCGACCAGTCTGAGTGAGTAATCCTACAAATTAAGCATGCCAGCCACTCATATTTATATAAGTGAACTCGTGCTCCAGGCCCCATATTTAATATGTCAGGCTAAATGTTTACACGTTGTAGATGCACGACTTTAAAGTTCTGCCATTTACTTTCATACAATAATGTGGCTTATTCGGCTAGGTAGACACTTTTCTTATTTGGACATGTACTAAAATGTGAACAATTAATAGTTTATAATACAGCCAATTTATTACGTCAAAACGCACGGAAAGAGACTGATTAGTCTTTTTATCATGAATGTTCCTTTAAGAACCTTTAATGTCTATGTTAAAAGTGTAATTTATATTGAAAATAATTTCAAAGAAAAACTCTTTACAAAAACTGAAGGAAAAGCTGCATATTTGCTAATAATTATGGAATGGAAGAGGTATTGCTCCTTTTCCAGCAATACCTGGCAAAACTTATTCCTGTTAATCAAGATAAATTTATATTACGCATCCATGTAACAGACAACTTGAAGAAATTAAATATTTAAAAATAAAAACAAATAAAGATTAATGCCAGGAAAGAAAGCGTGGGCCTAATTTGAATGCTTTAGAGAGATGCACATGCTTGTGTTAAGATGTTTGTATTACGGTTTACAAGTTGTATAACATTAATTTAGAATAAAGAGCCCATTCATAAATCATTCAAGTTGTAGTACATTTTATTGTTATGAAAATATATTAAATACACCTCTGCCTCTTTGAGAAAATAAATACCTACATTTTGCTATACTTAGGGTAGTTTGTAGTAGTGTTATTTTCTTCTATCTGTCAGTTGCTCAAAATTATCCAGAATAAACATTTTTTCTATGCCTATTTTCAGAAGATTCAAGATATACATTTCATTTCTATGAAAATATCAAACGATATTTTTATTTAGGATATTTAAAACGATTTTGAGAACATTAAAATTTCCCTTGTAAATGATAAATTAACGAAGCCGGATTTTCTTGAAACGCTTTCTATGGTATCTTTGGAAATACCGGCTTTTATTAACCGATCATTTATTTTGTATCAAATTAAAGGGTAAATTCAATTTATAAATCTATAGAAAAACACTTGGAGTGTTATTTTGACTATTTCCACCACTTTATCCCCCTAAATCTTCCCGTAGCCGATGAATTTTCACAGATTATTTTTCTTAATGGAATTAAAGTTGGAAATTGACTAACAAAACGTTTCACAAGCTATAGCTAGTCACACACTCGTGTATATAGGACATATGAGGAGAAGTGTAGTGTTTGAAGGCTAGGGAACTAGTGGGGGTGCACGAGCACTTCGTCTCTCAACACGATATCCCGGCATAGGATTAATAGTGACTGATGGCGTTCCTCCGTTAGTAACACGGAGCTGTATAAATCAAAGTCTCTCCCACCCTCATTTGCGTTCAAACATTGCCTTTGCTCTCACTTGGCTCCCAGAAACCAAACAGTCAAAGACAAACAATCCATAGACCTGCGTATCGACATCGGTTTGGTTTTACCGACGCTGTTACCAAGGTATCCGATATCCGATTCGATCCATCCGATCCGCGGCAAGCTCCTACCCATCCTCCCTTAACCACAAATACGGTAGGCGTCTTTGAGCAAAATGTGTAGCAACATCCAAGATACACTAATACCTCTGTAATGCCTTAGAAATTATCATTTAACGCTTGCTGTGTTTCGCTGAGTGATACACCCCTAGCAGGAGATTCCATATCATAGGTTATTAGGGGTGCGCCGTAAGGGTGTGGTGTTCATTATTTAAACACAACGTTCAAAGCATTCAACTGTTCTTACAAAAGCTTATTCTTCTGTTTCACGTTGATAATAAATTGTTTTGTTATACATTTTATTGTAGGTAGTACGGGAATACATACAGTAGCCTCATATATATCACACGATGAATGAAATTATGCTCAAATGAGTCCTGGGTCCATGGAGCTTAGAGTTACCTGATATTCGTCTTTCAGGATAAAGAAAAAACCCGGAAAAACCTTATCCAGGTAGCTCACCCTGACCGAGAATCAGACTCGGAACCTCTTGAACGTGAGGCAGAAACGCTACCATCTACGCTACCGAGGCGGGCACTTGGTACGATTGTAGACACTGAAGTTTATATGGGTATCTTCAAAACATGTGTGGGGATGCTGCATGATACCGAATTGAGAGGTTATTTCCAGCAAGATGGAGCAACTAGTCATACATCTAATGACACCACGGAACTTGAACCGGTTTTTTTATTTTTGTATAATATAAAAATCTCGAATGCTCTGTGTTCCACCAGCTCCCCTGACCTAACCTCGCCGCATTGTTTCTTGTGGGGGAATCTAAAAATAGTGTACAAGAATAGGCCACGGACAATTTATATTCTCAATGAATCCATTTGAACCGAAATAAGTAGCATTGGAGGTTATACTCTCCGTAAAACTTTAAAGAATATGGTGAGACGAGTGCAAACATGTATAGATACTGGTGGAGAACACTTCTAACATTTGCTCTGATCTGTAAATAGTGTAATGTAATATCCCAATTGTGTATTATATTCTCCCAAAGTTGCACGTGTGTCCCATTATTGGTTCAGGTTTAAATGGATCGCACTATACAAGCTAGGTATTGCCACAATAACGTATGAGACACGCATTCGGGAAGTGAGGGGTTTGATTCCCGTCGAGGGACCTCTGACTTGGGATTCTCGTAGTTTCTCCTTGTCACTTGGTGAATCTAGGGTGTAATGCCTACTACAACAAATTTCTTCCCCTTCTTCACTTCTCTCCAATGTCAACTTTAAGTTTTAGTTACCAGCGTATTAGTTTCGGTGGATCCATACAGAAGGTAAAGTCTGTCCAGTCAACGCGAGTGCAGTTGCGACACAAAAGAAAATGGGCCCGAGCGCCAACTAATGACCGTCATAAATCTATCTCCACACTTCAGAAATGGAACACTGTCGTTGAGGACCAATAGCATTTTCTGCAAATGACAGTCGCATGCTTACACGTAGAGTCTCAGTTGCAAAAGTTCCAACTTCCAGTTGATCTGTTTTATTACGTGCAGAAATTCGTTGTTTCACGATATGGAGACCGTGAGAGGGAAATGCAGTGGTACATGCAGTTGACGTAGTAGATAAGTTTGTCAAGTAAAAATAATAGTGAAGACAATAGCGTGAATGAATTGGAAAGTGTTGCTGAGCCGAATTATGTTACTAGAAAAGCCTCAAAAAACAAAGTTATAACGGGAACTCTTTCTAAGCAAGTTCAAGCCTTGTTTAGAACACACATAAATGCTGAAAAATATTCTTGGTAAGGTATCATGCAATGAACCTGATAAATTCTGGGTATTCACAGAAATACAGTAAGAAAAATTGTGACGAAAGGAATGCCAAAGCGCCAATCAAGTGTGAAAACAAAAGGAATCGTTTCTCTAAAGTGGATAATTTCATATGCGATTTAATTCGCCGAGAAATTATTAAATTCTATGCAAAAGGGAGAGCGCCCACCTTAGATGAATTGGTTGCACATTTGCAAGAAATTTGTGATTTTCCTTATGGGCACTGCACTTTGCGCGGCCTCCTAAAGGAGCTGGGTTTAAAATACCGCACTTTTCTTCCTCAAAACTAAGAAGTTTCGTAGTAATTGACATTAAGATAATTTATTTAGACAAAACCTCATACGATACCCATGACGCATCGAGACAGGTGGCAACCTTGCAGAAAGGACTGGGAGAAGGAGGATCAGTGTTGTAAAACGAATATAAGGTTCGTCTAAGGAGGCGGGCGAACTGTATCGCGTTGACTAGAAGACTTTACAGATGCGTGCGTTCAGTAAACCACATTCCCTAGCTTCTCTAAAAGCTACTATTTGGGCCGCTATGGTCACTTTGTCACCCTCTCGTGGAGTGTTACTGAAAACTTCGGTGGTGCACCGAGGCAAATTGTCACCAACTGTTATGGACTTCTGTACGTCTTTGGGTCTGGCTCCAACTGTGGTCTCTTTTGGGCCTGCGGGTGGTAGGTAGAAATATTTCGGTGGTGTGGCCCAATGAGTCAAGGTATTGCTTAATCGCAATCACTTGGCTTAATAGATAGTCAAATCTTTTAAGGGCTGAGGAATACCTAGAAAATTTTCAACTCCACATTAAATTAGTAAAACCTACCTTCTTATACAGCAGGCTTCAATAAAACTTAAAGGAAGAGGTGAGACCCCGTCGCCTAGGAAATCATTAGCTTGGCTCCATTCATATTTTAACCAACAATGCATGATTTCCGAATGTAATATTTATTTATTAGAATATTATTCTGGTAGATATACAAATTACTACTTATCATGCTACAAGAACAATAATTTTAGGAATACAACTCCATATACGAGGGCTCTGCCACTCGTAGACGTAGTGCAGGGTTCTCACGCTAGATGGTGTTAGTAGAGACCTTCATGAAACACCTGTGCAGAGGCGTCAGTGTAGATTTGAACGTGCAAGTGTGGTATTGTGTTTCTCTGACTGTTGCTAGTTACCTCTGCGAAGTCGTTATGGCAAATTTAAAAGAGCAAAGAGTGTGCGTAAAATTTTGTTTCCTGCTTAAAAAACTGCAACGGAGACACACCAAATGCTTCAGGAAGCTTTCCAGGAAGACGCTATAAGCCGCACACAGGTTTTTGAGTGGTATGGGCGCTTTAAACGTGGTGAGATGTGTGTTGAAGACCAAGCTCGTTCTGGACGCCCTTAAACATCGCCAAATGAGGAGAACATTGAGAAGGTCCGCCAAAAGATCAACGAGGATCGTTGCCAAACGATCGACCAAATTTCAGCAGGAACAGGAATCAGTTGGAGCTTGTGCCAGCGGATTTTGAGGGAGGATTTGCATATGAAACGTGTTGTTGCTAAATTTTTTCCGCACCTTCTCACACAGGAGCACAAAACAGACATTGCACGTGATCCAAACTTCTTGAACAAAGTCATTACAGGAGATGAGAGTTGGTTTCACGGGTGTGGCCCAGAAACCAAGCAAGCGTCAAGCCAGTGGAGGACTCTCCCAGACCAAAAAAAGGCAAGTCAAGTGAGGTCAAATGTGAAGTCGATGATCATTGTCTTATTTGATGTTCGTGGAATTGTGCATCGGGAATTCGTACCCCCTGGCCAGACTGTTAACCAGCACTTTTACTTGGATGTTTTAAGGCGTCTGCGAGAGGATGTGAGGAGGAAACGCCCGGAACTTTGGCGATCAGGTAACTGGTTTTTGCATCACAACAACGCTCCAGCACACACGGCCTTACGAGTGACCCACTATTTGGCATCTCAGAAGTGGTCTGTCGTTCCCCACGCCCCGTATTCGCCCGACCTAGCTCGTGCGACTTTTTCCTATTTCCACCAATGAAAAAAAACGCTAAAAGGGGAAGGTTATGACGATGTGGAGACGGTAAAAACAGCTTCGATAGGGCACTGGACAATATCAAACTTGAAGAGTTCCAAACATGCTTCCAACAGTTGGATAAGAGACATCAAGTGCGAGTATTTTGAAGGTGACTGAAGTAATTTTGTAAAAATGTTCATCAATAAAAATTTTATGACAACAATCCGGTTTCTTTGGGTCCGTCCTCGTATTTTGGCCTAATAAGATAGCAATTTGATTTTCCTAATCAATTCAGCTTCATAATATTAGCCTAGATACTCGAACAAGGGTTTTAATTGGTTAAAAACGCTATACACTTTCCCTTGTGAATTCATTTACATTAACTACAGAAGAGCCGCAAACCTTCAGAACAAAACTACTCATCTGCTGGGTAAAGTATATAAATCTGGGAAAGTACTTTCACATTTCGTGCTGGTTTATGTAAACGTGTGTTAAGCGATGAGAGACCACGCCCCCTCTTATCAAATCCTCTGCCCATATATATTTTAAAACGGGTACACGGCAGTCCCTCGGAAACGCCGGCCATCAGTAAAAGTCGATCCATCGCTCACCACGGAGAAGGAATATCCAATGAGTATCGATAGGGTACAGTCCAAACAGGAATAAAACCACTCTTCTTCTATTAAGGGAATGACTATTATTACATTCTCTACCACCTGCCTAAAGTAGAGAAAGTAATACACTCTGCTGAGAAATTGGATACAGAGATTTAAGTGAAAGTGCACATTTTGAGGTCGCTTGAAATATTTAAGGCTCTTTTATAAAAAGGTCCACGCACGTGTACGTGTTTAAACAACGTAGCACAAAAACGAAAGTGACTTCACTTTTGTAATACCAAATTAAACCCGCTTGATAACTAATAAATACCAATTATCATACTTCACTATCACCCTAACATATGAAACGAAAATGTTTAAGAAAAATAAATGTACATAAAACATTTTCGAAATTAGACTTTCTCAAAAAGTTTTCTAATGATTTTGATTATATTACCATATACTTAGGATATTTACATGACAAATTCTAAACATGTTTTGATTTTCTTGAAAGATCCTGTAAAGTGCACTTCTTTCGGAAGTAGCTTTGTATAATTCTTTACAAATGGTATATAAAGAACAAAAGTAATCGCAAAAATGCAGAACTCTTTAAACTGTAAAATATATTTTAAATAACTTTTCCTGTGTCATCGTCATTTGAGATATTCATTATTACAATTAGAGATTTCTTTTTTATTTATTTAGTCATTTATATGCGTTCTTTAACTGCCCTGGTTCTCTCCCCCCCCTCTCTCTATCTTTGTTTTGTAATTTACGTCCTCCAACTTTAAGTCATATCGGACGATGAATGGAATGAGTGAAATGATGCTCAAATGAGCCCAGGGTCCATAGAGCTTAGAGTTACAGTACATTCGTCTTTCAGGACAAGGGAAAACCCAGGAAGAAACCTTATCCAGGTAACTCACCCTGACTGAGTTTCAAACTCGGGACCTCTTGAACGTGAGGCAGACACTCTACCACCACGCTACCGAGGCAGGCTCTGGTTCTCAGTGCCCCATTCTACAGGATGGGCACAAAGTTTTAAATTAGATATAAGATGCAGTTTAGGCTTTCTTTTTTGATTTCAGGTATAAATAATTACTGATACAAGCGACTATACTATCGAAGAATGCAATCAGAAGCACTAGGTTTCATGAGTGGCCAGGAACAGTGAAGACGGAACAAGTGCGTACGGACTTCCAGCCAAGATTTGGCCGAGAATCCCCGCCCTCCCCCACAAAGAGAACTCCTTTGCGTTGTGCACAGAAAGTTTTCTACTAGTAGTGTTAAGGACAGCCCACAAAGTAGTAGAGCATCAACGAGAGGGTAACAATGCAGGGAAGTCGCAGCGTCAGTAGCAAGATCACTAATGAAGTCATGTCACTCGCAAACGCTCCGCGGAACTGGGTGTACCCTGGTCAGCTCCCGTAAACACATGAAATTTCACTTAAATTTACAGCTATATAGGCCAAAATGTATTCCAGAATCATCTGACAACGTTTTAAATACAAGAAGGGAGGCATATGATGCGCTTCTTTAGATGTTTGGCACTTAAGGTGGAAAAATGATTTGCAGTGATAAATGTGTCATCTACCTATACAGAAGCTATTAAGTTGTGGTCAAATAGAAACCCTTATTTTTATGAGGGGAGAACAACCGTCCCTATGTTACGTCACGAATTTAGTCCATATTTTTATGGACCTGTTAAGAAACATCGGCATCTTGATATGCCAAGGCAATGGCTCGTAACTCTTTTGGAAACCCCAAGAGTCAAGAAAACATGCTGATGATTTCAGCAAGATGGAGCGCCTCCTCATTTTGCCATTTCGGTTTGGAAATATCTCAATAAGGTTTTTCCAGAACGACGGGTTCATTGCCAACTCCATTTACTCGGTTACCTCGAAGCCCTGATTTAACGACAAGTAACATTTCGCTTTGCGGTTCATCAAGCCTATTGTTGCAGGTCCACGTTATGATACAAATGATGAAAGAAGCAGTACACTTGCACTCAAATGCATTACTCCAACAATGCTGAGAAGAATGTTCCAGAGAGACTGGCGACGGATTATTTTGTGTTGGGAGAACGATGGAGCCCATACAGCTGCTTTAGGTATTTAACAAAAGACATTAAAGCAACAATGGACAGAAACCTCAATAGCATGTATATGTATTGTTGGGTGACGGCACGTCGTTGCAACTCTGTATATTGGACCTGAAATACCACGTAAATTTGTTTACAGACCTCTTTATCAGGTTTAAAGCTCTACAACACGATAGGCCCAAATGACCTTGTTGTCGACGGGCCCTAAAACACCACACACTTACAACACGATACCACCGATGTTCTTCCCTTCCGAAGTAAGCCATGTGAAGTATTTTTACGCCCTTCAAGATCTATTGCCCGAATTTGACCTCCGAAATTAGAGGGCCGGGACGTGACCTCAGATTTCGGAGAAAAATACCCGCTTATGTATTTTTTCTTAAATTTCCATTCCTTTTCCGTTATTTCTTGCGATCTTGTGGAAAGATAGCGACTTGCTTTTATATATCTGAACCTCATTTCAGTTTCCTTCTCCGTTCCCGTGGTATGTAATTCGACATTTATAAATAAACTATTTCTGCAAATTCTCAATTAAAATTAATTAAGCGGAAAAATAACTTTTGTTAAGAACAGCTAGAAATATGTAAAAGCAAATGATAGAGAAAATCATCTTAATGCAGCCCATTAGAATTTTTTGCAATATATTTCTCTTAAAAATCCTGCAATTAAGTGTGCCTTATTATAAGAGGATAAGTTGGATTTTCAAGATCCAATTACGCCTGCAAGAGAGAGAGAGAGAGAGAGAGAGAGAGAGAGAGAGAGAGAGAGAGAGAGAGAGAGAGAGAGAGAGAGAGAGAGAGAAATATATTCTACCTAAACGTTTTCATAGAGAGTACTCGTATTTGTTAGTTTCAGAAATCTCAAAATTTAAATATCACATTTACATTTAACCAAGGGCATTTTTATCATGCTATTCACGAACACTAACAGATACACACGCACATGTACAAATATACCAACTTCATTTCCTACCATTTTAATTTAGGGATAATAAAACATGTGAAATAGTGTCATTTTTGTGTGGAACATGATACTTCCTATGCACGTAGTAGGGAAAGCTATACGTATTATTAAAGGCAGAGATGTGGTTGTTTTAATTTTAAAATTAGTTGAGTTTCCTCTAAATCTCTTTCAGTTCTCTACCGTGTAGAGAAGCTACTGCAATCCTCGCGAACATTTCGTGGCAGGATTTTACCTGAACAATGCGTTTTGAGATTCGTGAAATCAAAAGCAAACAAAACAGGAAAAATACTTTCCTAGGAAAAGAATCCGCAAACTGTGATAGCGCACGCGTACCTGTATGTGTGTTAACAACATAACCCCAAATCAATAGTCTCTCTTGAATAACCAATTCAATTAAAGGTGAACGTCTTGTGCAAGAATGCAACATGAACATTTTCACTATAACCTCCTAACCCCAGAATAATCCTTACATGGAAAATGTCTCAAAAATGTTTTTTCCAAAATTATTTTCAGAATAAAGTGTCTATGATTAATGTTTTAGAAATATCCTTAGAAGTAATCTGCATTTTTGACGAATTTTGAAAAACTGGTAAAGTATACCTTACTGCACAAAAATATTGATCATGTCATATCAAAACTTTCATAGAGTGAGTGACTTAGTGAGTGAGTGAGTGAGTAACTGAGTGAGTGTGTCACTGAGAGCGCGACTGAGTGAGCGGCTGAATGGGTGAGTGGTTGAGTGGGTGAGTGGTAGGGTGACTGGGTGACTGTGAGGTTGGGTGAGTTGGTGGGCGAGTGACTGGGTGACTGAGTGGTTGGGTGAGTGGGTGGGCGAGTGACTGAGTGAGTGGTTGGGTGAGTGAGTGGGTGGGTGACTGCGTGAGTGGTTGGGTGAGGGGTTGGGTGGGTAGTTGGGTGGGTGGGTGAGTGAGTGGTTGGGTGAGTGGTTGAGTGAGTGTTTGAGTGTGTGGTTGGGTGGGTGGTTGGGCGGGTGAGTGAGTGAGTGAGTGACTGACTGATCGAGTGACTGAGTGGGTGATTGGTCGAGTGACTGATCGAGTGACTGAGTGGGTGATTGTTCGAGTGACTGATCGAGTGACTGAGTGGGTGATGGGTCGAGTGACTGAGTGGGTGATTGGTCGAGTGACTGAGTGGGTGATTGGTCGAGTGACTGATCGAGTGACTGATTGGGTGATTGGTCGAGTGACTGATCGAGTGACTGAGTGGGTGATTGGTCGAGTGACTGATCGAGTGACTGAGTGGGTGATTGGTCGAGTGACTGATTGAGTGCCTGAGTGGGTGACTGGTCGAGAGACTGAGTGGGTGACTGGTCGAGTGACTGATCGAGTGACTGAGTGGGTGACTGATCGAGTCACTGATCGAGTGACTGATCGAGTGACTGATCGAGTGACTGATCGAGTGACTGATCGAGTGACTGATCGAGTGACTGATCGAGTGACTGATCGAGTGACTGATCGAGTGACTGAGTGGTGACTGGTCGAGTGACTGAGTGGTGACTGGTCGAGTGACTGATCGGGTGACTGGTCGAGTGACTGATCGGGTGACTGGTCGAGTGACTGATCGGGTGACTGGTCGAGTGACTGAGTAGGTAACTGGTCGAGTGACTGAGTGGGTGACTGGTCGAGTGACTGAGTGGGTGACTGGTCGAGTGACTGAGTGGGTGACTGGTCGAGTGACTGATTGGTCGAGTGACTGGTTGAGTGACTGATTGGTCGAGTGACTGATCGAGTGGGTGATTGGTCGAGTGACTGATCGAGTGGGTGACTGGTCGAGTGACTGATCGAGTGAGTGACTGGTCGAGTGACTGACCGAGTGGGTGACTGGTCGAGTGAACTGACTGACTGACTGACTGAGTGAGTGAGTGAGTGGGTGGGTGACTGTGTGAGTGGTTGACTGGGTGACTGGGTGACAGGGTGACTGAGTGACTGGGTGACTGTGTGTCTGAGTGACTGGGTGACTGAATGGGCGGGTGACTGAGTGAGTGGGTGACTGAGTGAGTGGGTGACTGGGTGAGTGGGTGACTGGGTGAGTTGGTGACTGGGTGAGTGGGTGACTGGGTGAGTGGGTGACTGGGTGAGTGGGTGACTGGGTGGGTGACTGGGCTAGTGACTGGGTGAGTGGGTGACTGAGTGAGTGACTGGGTGAGTGGGTGACTGAGTGAGTGACTGGGTGAGTGGGTGACTGCGTGAGTGGGTGGCTGAGTGGGTGACTGCGTGAGTGGGTGGGTGACTGCGTGAGTGAGTGAGTGTGTGAGATTAACTTGAATTTTCCGATAAATACACTACTCTCCAACTTAAAGCTGGTATTCGCTTTTTTACCTAGTCTACCTGTGTATTTTGAGTACAAGTATTTGCGAAACAAAGTTCAAATCATTCTATTTCACCAGTAAAACAAATTTTGAGACAACCGCAATCAAATAAGAAGCTGCTTTGAAAAAACTTAATATATGTAGACAAAATATCACTGTACAAATGTACACATCTGGATTAAGGCACACCATTTGCGAAGTTCACCTTCTAGAGTACATTCTCATTTCTACCATTTTCAAAATATTCCTATCAATTTATGTTTTTAATTACTATATCTCAAACTGAAAGTGATAATGTGTTTCTCTCGCTCTCCTACTCTCTTTTCACGCAACAACATAATTTCAAACCCATTACATAGTGACGAAAATACTGTATTATCGTATTCCAGTAATAGCTTTAAAGAAATAGCGTAAAGTAGATAGAAGAATAAACATTTTAAAATAAGTAGATTGTTGTAGAATGAGCAGAAAAAGTCTATGTAAATGTAAGAGATGAGATTTCTGTCAGAGAGGCCAAAGTCTATAGCAGAATACAAAATATTGAATTGTCTTTTCCGAAACTGGAGATAGGTTTAATGCATGCCTTGTTTTAACAACTAGTGAATTGCGTTAGCTACACAAGCCATTCATAACTCGAACGGAGGGAGGTGGTGCGAGAGAATCGCTTTACAGTTATCTACGAGTCTCCATCACTTGCATGGTCTCGTTTCGAATCCCACTTTAGTCACGGATGCCTTTGTTTATGTGATAACGTTCTTGGATACAGTGTTTGTGTCCATTTGTGTGTGCTGCGAGTTTAGTTATTAGCCACAGGGAATACTGAATCAGGGTGCAGTGGAGCGAGAAGAGGGATTTCGTGTGTAGAGAATATCTTCAGAACACGCTGAAAACACACTTCGTTATTTACATACTCAGTAAACAGCTCTTATTTATAATGGGTACACCGATTTCACAAAACTAATATTGATTAAAAGTTTATTTTTTGTTCTACATGTGCCATAGCATAGCAGATTACTGTGTGATGTTAAGAGTCCCAGAGTCATAGGCCCAGGTTGTATGTCATTTATGGCGGATTCTGGCATTGTGCTTGATCCCAGAAGGAAGGATGAAATAAAAGTACCCTACAGGCGGCCAGAAGCTATCACAGCTGCGGTGAGTCCACAACTGGTTCCCGTTGCGGAGGGGATCCGTCTCCTTCAGCTGCTGTGATGCGAGCGCTGCGGACCCTTGATGACGACGACTATTTTTATTATTATCATCATTATCATCATTATTATTATTTTATAATTGAAAAAATAGATATATGTATATTAGATACATATTTTTTTCTTTTTTTTCTAATTTAACCAATTTTTCATTATTTCCGTCTATTTTACTTATCCGTTTTTGCTAGTTTCACAAATATTCACTATACACAAACACCCATGCCCAAGGCGGGACTCGAACCCGCGATCCTCTGTGCGGCGGAACACTAAAGACATACGCTTTAGCGACCATGGCTACGAGGGCCGGCAACCTTAGCACTCGTGGTACCTCTGACGTTACCAGAGGAACCTCGGGCCGAAGATTCGATATGTTCGGATTGGGTTGGACTCGAGGGGGTAGTGGTTTCCGATACCCGTGGGAGATTGGGTACGTCTCCGGACGGGGTTGAGGGAAGCCATAAATTCCCGTGTACTATGTAAAAAACTGAAGCTGCTGACAGTGAAGTAAACTAGGTTATTAATAATAACTAAACAATAGTAACACAACTTCACTATTTACTTTTTTTACGACCGGTTTCAAATCAAAACATCTGCTTCATCCTCAACCACTCAGCTTGGCACTCACCCACTAACTGATTGACTGACCTTGACCACTCCCGGGTACTACCCTGCATAGCTAGTAGGTGTGCTAGATTTCCAGGCGGACCTACCGAGATCTAATTGGTAGCCTTCCCCTTTGGTGTTGGCGCGCGTAAGTGGCGTATCCACTTCCCTCAAGTCTTGACTCCATAGGACCAAATAGGGGGGGGGAGGGTTGTTCGTCTCTAGGTCTTGCCCTATGGAAAGCCCCACGGAGGCGCTGGGCGCCCTTTCGGGACAGCTCAATAACTCCCTGGTCATCAGAGGGGAGGTCAGTCTTTACTTTGTGTGGATTGCCCTGGTAGATACCCTTATATTTAGTCCACAACAGGTGACGTACTTTCTTCAGGTCGTCAAGACTTCCAGGTTACCATAGACAGTCCGCCACTAGCCAGGCAGGTCCTGATAACAAAGCACATCCTCTGGAAGGGCGGACCGCCAACCACAGCGCCTGTCCTTCAATCACATTATGGTCACATCCTCTTCCAGCATGCTCATATAGAAATGCGAGTTCAGCACTTAAAGTGGTTTCTTGAGGTTGTCAATCGTCATCATCATTTTCACTCACAATTCGGGGCTCTAGTCATATTAAACTCATGGTGTCTAAAGTAGGTAAAACTCGCACCTAGGCTAATGAGTGACAGCAAGAAGGTAGAAGGACTGCCCCTCCAAACCAAATTTGGGTACACTGATATTTAGTTAAGAAATATGTACGATATGGCAAAGTGCTGGAATAGGTACACTAAATGTCGATAAGCATAGGTGTTCAAAGCAATAATTAAGCTATTACACAAGTATAAACAACATAATTATTAGAGAGAGAACAATAGAATTAATTTTCTTGACTTTAATAAATATAGATGTCCCATTTAAGGCAATGACCTTCCTCTTCACAACTGCCCTGCAAAACCAGACAAATCACTAGCTTATAGTTCCAGTTGTGCCAGAAAATTGAAAGCTCTTTCATAAAATTTAACTATTTCATTCAACATTTGTATTAAGTGTCTTGCCATTAATTTATTTAAACTGGTTCAAGTTTTTTATACCAGGGCTGTTCAATAAAGAATGGTCACAATTCTTTTTTTCTTTTTGACAACGTACTTATACTCATCCTCATAACTTTGATGGTCCTTCTCAAACTAGTCTCCCCTGAATGCGATGCACTTATCCCAGCGTTTCTGTCAGTCTTCAAAGACATGCTGGAAACCATTTTTGAGAGATCCTTCAAAATCACCTCCGCAGCCTTCACCACTGCTTCTGATGATGGATAATGCCTCCCACGAAGGCGTTTCTTCAAGTTAAGGAATAGGAAAAGGTCACATGGGCCTAAATCCAAACTATAGGGATGGTGAGGGATGCACTTCACGTTGCTTTTAGCAAGCTATTCAGCAACAACATCGGCAGTATGCGGCCGCGCATTATCGTGATGCAGCATCCCAATGAAATGTTTAATATTTTAGAAAGTGATCTTAAGGTAATTTGTCGATCCACTCTCACAATAGCAGCAGCAGTGTTCATGTTTTCTTCCGTAAGAGCAGGTACTGGAGCACCGGGTTCACGTTCCTTTGAAATTGATTCTCTCCCATCTTTAAACATTTTAAACCACCTCCAATCTGTACTGTAGCGAAGAATAGACTCTCCATAGGCCTCCTGTAGCATTGTATAGGCCTCAACTGAAGATTTGTTGAGACGAAAGCAGAATTTCAAAGCCGGATATTGTTCCTCGCGAGTTACCTCCATTGCAGCGGTAGGCGACACAACATGTCTGAACTTGCCTGGTTCTTACACACAGGGACCAGGAGTACCAACAATGAAACTACTACAGCTTGTTTGTTTTACATTAAGCTAAAAGAATATAGTAATATTGAATTTTAGTGCGAAAAATTATAGCCGTAGAAAAATTATGATTATTCTTTATTGAACAGTCCTCGTATATTTTAGAAAATTACAATATATACTTGTCTTTTGTGAAATTGAGAGTTCCCAGTCAAATATGTTGTAGCGTGGACCTTTTTTTTTTCTTTCTTTCTTTCTTTTTTTTTTTTTTTTTTTTTTTTTTTTTTTTTTTTTTGTAATTTACGTCCTCCAACGTTAAATCATATCGGACGATGAATGAAATTGGTGAAATGATGCTCGAATGAATAAGGGGTCCATGGAGCTTAAAGCTACCGACATTCGTCTTTAAGGATACGGGAAAACCCCGGAAAAACAATATCAAGGTAACTCACCCTAACCAAGGTTCGAACTCGGGACCTCTTGAACGCGAGGCACACACGCTACCATCTACGCCACCGAGGCGGGCTAGCGTGGACCTGAGAAGTTGCATGTAACAAAGACCTCCCTGGTGAGCTACATTCAGAAAGGACGAATGTTTATAAAATGGTACATAGGTCGTTTCATAGGTGTTGTTTCTTCTTCCGTGAGCATCTCATCTTATTTCTTGACATAGTATCCGTTGATAACTATAGACTTGGTCCAGAGATGTTCCAGCTTTTTCATCCCGTCGGAAGAATAGGTTCCATCAAGATCTGCAAAATACTGGTTGACGGCGACTGTCACTTCTTCATTAGACGAAAACAGTTTACAAGCGAAATTTTCAAGTTTGCTAACACGAAGAAGTCATTTGCGGTCCAGTCTGGTGAATAAGGTGGATGGAGAACCAATTCAAAGCTTAACTCGTTCATTTTCGCCATTTCGATTGCTTATATGTGCGATGGTGCATTATCCTGGTAAAAGAGCACTATGATTCTTCTTTTGCATGTAGTCTTTGAGGATTATTCTTTGAGAATCTCAAAAAGCAGCGGTTATCACCTTACCAGCTGACTAAATGGCCCTTGCCTTGTTTGGTCAACGTCTACCAGCCTTTGTGCATTGTTTCGACCATTGTTTTGACTGTGGTGTGTAATGATGGATCCAAGTTTCATCCAGGGTCAAAATTGGTGCAAAAGGTCTTACCGATTACAATTAAGCATCACCAGATACTCGATAGGAGTGTTCTTCCGGATGCGCTTTTGGTCCACTGTGACAAATCGCGGCACCCATCTTGCACACAGCCTTTTAATTGCCAACTTTTCATGCAGGATATTGTGCGCTCGCTCAGTTGAGATGCGTACACCTCAGCAACATCTCGGATTTAGATTCGGCGGTCTTTAATAGCCGGAACGTGCATTTTTAATGGTGTCCCCTGTGTGTCCTCAATTGGGTGACCAGAGAGAAATTCATCTTCGGCGTATCTACTACCATGTTAAAATTTATTGTTCCAAAAGTATATGGTCTTCAATGTTGGTGCAGAGTCCGCATGGACTTCATCCAATTCGAATTCATTCCTATGCAAATTTTTCTCAGAAATGCTTATTTAATTTCATTATAAACATTGGCAAACGTGGTTTCATTACAGGTTTCGTTATAGATACGAAGTTGGAAAGGATGAAGTATTTAAAAAGAGGCTTAATACATACTGGCTTTGAAATTCTACCCTTTGCACGACTTCCAGAGACAAACGATGAGGACTTACATATTACACTTTTTAAAGAGTTTAAAACCTCAGAGTAATAACGAATACCTCGGCAAGAGTTAATGCTAAAAATGATATAATTTGCGCATTTTAAGAAGATATATACCTTTAGACATAAAGCAGAAACAGAGGAAGAGAAAGAACAAGATGGGCAGACTATTTCATACAACTAGTGGGCCACAGTGGTTCAGTACTGCAAGGTGTATAACTGTATGGAAAAAACTCTAAAGACAATTTATGAGCAACAATAATATATGAACTATGCCCTAAGTACGTTGACTCTAGATTTATGCATAGAACAATAGTGTGAGTAGATGTGCAAGTTGAGTGAATAAGCGAACTCCTTGCCCTCGTGGAATAGCTTCCCCACGAGCGTTTTACAAACGAGCTCCCCCTTTTACAGGAGGTCATTGCCCTATACGGCACCTATAGCCTTTTACAGTCATTCAAATCTTTTAAAACCTGTGATGTAATATTTCTTAAGTTTTACTAGATATGAAACAAATTATCTTTAAAAGAAATTTGTAATAGGCAGATACAGATGACATTTTAATCTAAGTCCTTTGCTTTTTTAAGTAAATCGAATCTAATGAATAGTTTCTAAACGAGGTGGCTTGAAGTGATTGATTTTCTAGCATTTTCGTGTTATATCCTTGGAATATGTTGAAGTTAAAAAATCGAGTTACTTGTGTATACCAATTTTTTTTGAGTTGTGTCTAAAGCCTGACTATAGTAGATAGCAGTAAACGTTGTATTCCACCAAAATATGTGATGTCAAAATATGTGATGTCAAAATTTCACCGGAAAATGTTGTGGTCTCTGAATTAAAATTAAAACGTTAGAAAACCTCTATATACGCGTATGTTTCTGTCAGTTTGTATAATTAAACTCCAGCTAAACCGCGATAAATACCAAAATGGATAGATAAGTTCAGCTTTTTTTGTGTGTGTACTGATGCTCTAATGAGCACGGGGTCCATAGAGCTTAGAGTTACCCGACATTCGTCTATCAGGATAAGAAAAAAAGCCGGAAAAACCTTATCCAGGTAACTCAACTTGACCAAGGTTCGATCTCGGGACCTCTTGAACGTGAGGCAGATATGCCACAACCACGCTACCGAGGCGGGCTAAAGTTCAGTATATTCAACAGAATGATTCACAAAGATGCTTAGAAAATTTCCCACTCTAAGCCACATTTACATAAAGTGTTTCCGAACTTTAATCAAAAAGCTGTGTTTTTATATCTATGATATATACACAACAAATAAATTTCCTTGGAAAAGTCTGCGGAGAACCATTTCAAGGTAATTATAGCCAGTGGCTTGTAAAACTATTAGTGTCGATTCGGATTCCCCTATTCCTCATGAACAGAGGCGAGATTTTGTGGTGACAATTATTTATATAATTCACATTAATAATGTTAATTGGTGGCGGTTTGTGGTTTTATAGCATAAATTCGCATGAATTTCGTGCAATTTTTGGGAAAAATTAATGAGTAATGACATGGCTCAAATGAAAAGTAACAGGTACCTAGAGCAGCATAACTGTTAAAAGACATTTTCTACAAATTAGAACATTTTATTTGAAATTAGCAGATAGTAGGTAACATGAATAAGATCAAATATCGCACATTAGACATTGCCAAACTGCAGCATACAACACGTTGTGATATTTTAGCTTTTCATACTTGTTCTTTTGTCTGTCACACTAAGTTATATGTGGGGAAAAATCTCTCATTGTCAGCGTTTGACATCGGCAAGCAGAGACATTGAAGGGACATTTCACAGAAATTGCGATAAGAATCAGCTTCTGCCTTCAATGCCAAGAGTGCTGTTACTACATATAATCTGTTATCGTTACCATCATACCTTTGCTGTTCAAAAATGTCACAAAGCTCTTTGTAACAAAGAAGCAAATCAGAATCACAAGTCATACCACTGGCTTTAAATGTATTCAGTTGTTTAAATGCTGCATTACATGATTTAAATCACCTGTACTTGATTTAGTAACTAGTCTAGAAGGTTCAAACACTTGATAGAGCTTTTATTGCTATTACATTAGTTTCTTCTGCATAATGGAGTTCAATTTAGACAAAGTCATACGGCAGCAAACTTTTAGATTCTCTTCTACTGCTTTCCTAACACTGGGATACATGATATGATCTACAAGTGCAATTACTCTGTTTCCTAATTGACCACTCTCTAATATTTTTCATTTGGTTCTCAGGGAGTTAATTTGGGATAAACCAAGATGAGCCACAGTTATTTTATCGAAATTCTAATTTTGGAGTTGCAATTTTCAGAAACATATATTGTTGCTCTTGTACCTTTACAATATTGCAGCACTTGCCATCGCAAGACTGATAATTTAACACAATTTGTGCAGGAACTGAAAGCTTTTCTTTTGGAAACGAACTTGACAATTGCATTATAATACCTGGCAATGTAAACTACTGAATTAAACCAGCTAGACCAGAGTGTCAGTACAGGCAATGGGAACACTTTTAGCTTCTAAATCTCGGTGGTTTTCAGTGAGGTATATTTTGTATTCGCTTTTTAACTTTCGGGCATTTCGGAACACTTTTAAGCCGTGAGGGACAATATTTTCATGTTAATGTAATATCTGAGAGTAGGTTCCTAGAAGTTCAGTACCTTCTCAATATTGTCGCAGTAACGGGCATTAAAGTTTCGGTGCAAATAGATAACAGGCGGCGGATAGTGTTTCATGGTAATAAAGAGCTTTCATAAGCAGTTAACGATAGCGCGGTTAGTGCTCACAAAGAGCCGGCAAACAAAGATAGCTAAGATAAAAGACTTGCTGGCACAGATAGGATTTCACGTTTGGAAGGTTCTATTGATATCTCGATTTACAGAGAATAGTTGTTTTTTGTTATTTGCTCGAGAAGTCTCTCGACTTATGAATGAGGTATAAGAGATTGTGACACGCCAGCGGACAGTTGTAAAACAAGAGTCAGCTGTGAAGTTGTGAAACAAGAGTGAGTTAAACAGCGAGAGGTAAGCAGAGAACAGCTGAGGGCTGTTACGAGAGCTGTTTGTTGTTGTTGTTATCGAACTTGGAAGATTGTGTTGTATATGAGATGTAATGTTGTTACGTAGTGTTTCTGCGCAAATAAAGAACATTTATAATTTCGGCAAATTGGACTTTAATTCTACGAACCCACGAAGTCACCAGTTGTTCGTAGAATTAAAAGTCTGAGTTGCAGATCTTCCAAATCTCCTTTATTTCCGTAGAAATACAGTTTTAGATTACAGCAGAATTGCGTTACGTACACAATCAGTCTACCAAGGTCGATGACAATAACAAACAGCGTTCAGTTTACAATATCAGCTCTCGTTACAGCAACACATTCAGCTGTTCTCTGCTTACCTCTCGCTGTTTTACAACTCGTCACTTCTTTAAATACCTCATTCATAATTCTAGACTGTTCTGTCAATCACTAGAGGTTTCTGGAATAAACAAGGTATCTAATGACGTAATCCGAATATTCTATCACCTTCCAGAAACGTAAAACCCTATCTGGGCCGGCAAGTCCTTTATCTCTGTGATACACTAACCGGCTCTTTAGTCATCATAATAGGAGTTCTTACTCCGCACGGTGTGGTATCCAATAAACAACATTTCCAGTTAGCATACGACAAACAGTTCTCAGTATCACGGACCAGTCGGATGCTGTGGTGTAAGTTTATTGTTGCACCGCTTAGCTGTTATTTCAGTGCGCATGACGTCATAGTAATGGCTTTGTTAATTGTTAAATTTCATCTTGCTATCGTTAAATTTGTAAACATTTTTTCATGACTTCATACTATAAAGACATGAGTGTTAAATTAAAGTTATACGACGGCTGCTCATAAAGAATGATCATATTTTTTTACGGACATAATTTTGCGCTTTAAAATTCAATCTTATTATATTCTGTTAGCTTAATGTGAAGCAAACACGCCGTAGTAGCTTCAATATTACTACTCCTGGTTCCCGCCTGTGAGAACCAGACAAGTTCAGTCATGTTCAGTATCGCCTACCGCAGCAATGGAGGTAACATTCAGTTAAAGTTGATGTTAGACGAATGTCCGGAGTTTTCATCAAACGTAATCACTGCTCATGAAACTTGGCTACATCATTTTGATCCTGAGAGCAAACAGCGAAGCTCAGTGTGGAAATCTCCTTCATCACCAACCCCCAAAAATACAAAAGTGGTTGCTTCTGTTGGGAAAGTTATGGTCATCTCATTCTTGGATATTCATGGAATGATTTATCAGCATGTTGTACCTGCACACACATCAGTAACTGGAGAACATTACAGGGATGTTCTGAAAACATTGCAAGTCCGTATCAGGTGCAAAAGATCTCATTTCCATGAAGCAGGCTGGATGCTACACCACGATAATGCACGGCCGCATATTGCCAATGTATTGCTGAATCTCTTGCAAAAATAAACGTAAAATGCATACCTCACCCACCCTATAGTCCGGATTTAGCTCCATGTGACCTTTTTCTATTCCCTAACTTGAAGAAACACCTTCGTGGGAGGCATTATCCATCAGAAGCAGTGGTGAAAGCTGTGGAGGCGATTTTGAAGGATCTCTCAAAAAATGGTTTCCAGCATGTACTTTGAAGACCGGCAGGAACGCTGGGACAATTCGCATTCAGGGAAGACTATTTTGAGAAGGGCCATCAAAATAATGAGGATGAGTAAAGGTACGTTGTCAAAAACTAATTGTGATCATTCTTTATTGAACAGCCCTCGTATTTATGCAATTTGAAATGTGAATTTTTATATATCGACAAAAAATAATAGAAATTCTCTCATTTATCGCTAAAAATATTGTTCGCAAAAGAAGGAAAAGTTCGCGAAAAAAATCGTTAAAAATAAAAACTCTTTCCTTTGCCCATGAACCTACAAAGGATTTTTGTGGCATAGCTTGCAGCAGATAGGAAGAAAGGCTTTTATAAAAATAGTTGCGGAAGCTATAAAGGAATAAGTGATGTTGGATACAGGTAATCATGTGAATATAATATAAAAATTATTTTAATTCATTAAAAATGCTTGTTATACATTTAGAAATCTTCCTCGTTAAAATTCAGGTATGATTTTTGGGCACAATACGGCATGCACTTCCTCTGTTTAGTAAGGTAAGTGTTAGATAAGGATGTCTTGGGCACTTTTGGTAGACAATGTAGGTTGAGGAGGAATGTTGCTGAGATTGTGCTATCATTTCTATTAATATAATTATAGGAAGATCGATATCTGGCAGTTAATGCGATTAACGCGAAGTGCTTTGAGGATTTACAACCGTTCTGCACGCAGTTTGGTGTGACAAGGGCATTATCAGTACTGATGCACTGCAGGTGCATTGTATTTCACAATTGCCAACACAATTGGCATTACTGTTACCTAGTTACTGCAATACTAATATCTCGCAGTGTGCTGAAGGAAATTCACTTGCCCAATATATGGCCTCTACAGTATCGATAATGTGATATCGGGGATTGTACCTTTTTGGTGACCGGAAATGGCTAACCTCCATGTGATGTCATCGGTTTCCAAATGCCCCGCTCATTAGTGCACGATCATAGTACAAGAAATATTGCGGATGTGAACTCCAGGTTATGTTGGCACACCTGTGTGTTTATTTAACGGTGGCTCTGATAATAATTCAGTTACAGGAAGCGTTAAAGGACTTTTCAAGACATTTACTAAGCAAATTAAGCAATGGCAGTTCACATTTTTATTTGTATGTTATATTTCCAACTGAAACAGACAATATAGAGCAGATAGTGCTTTTACCTTCTCTAGCTTCGTTTAGTACAGATAAAGAGTTGCATACTCCAATCAAGAGATAGAGATTTCATCGAAAATGTTTTAGATCCTCCCAAAAATTACAAAAATCACTAACGAGCGAAAAAAGGAAATGGTTAGGCAGTGTGACAGAAACAGAGAGCGAGAGGGAGCGCGGAAACGGAGAGGGAGGAAGACAGGAGGGAAAAATGGCACAGTTTGCATATTATCCGCTTCATCGATCACTATTATCTTAAGAATGAATTCTCGTTGTTGATGTAATACTTATTCACAAATGTTGTTCCGAAGAATTTTCATGAAGTAACTCTGTAAATAAACTTCAGCCATCCAAACATTTACATTTGTGTCACAGCTGCAGAACATTTTCCTACATTAAGTGAACAATTTATGAAATTTAAAAATTGTGGTAAGCAATTAGTTACATAGTTATTTGTAATATACTCTTTTTCTATTATACATTTTTCAAATTAATATTCTGTTTAGATCCTGAAAAGCTACTCTGCAGAAAAGCCACTTAGTGCAGTAATCTTCAAAATTTTGGAACCAGTTTGAACTTTATATCCCCAAAATATGTCTGTTTTGAAAGCTTATCAGTGATTTGTAAGTAAAATATGAAATTATTTAATTCATAAAGCTTGAATGCATGATCATCTCTTGATTGTTACTGTCGCGGCGCCGCGCACAAAATGTTCAGTGCAGAGAGATAAGCATAGCTTGTGTACACAAAGAGCCTGCAGATAAAGATAACAGACGGATAGTGCACCACTGAGATAAAAGGTATGCCAAAACAGATAAAGTTAGAACATTCTTGTAACATCTTGATTGATGGAGAGCATTCGGTTTCTTGATTGTTCTGGAACAGTCTGGAATTATCAGTGGATGTATTTAAGGAAGCGACAACTCCCCAAGGAGTATCGTAAAGTAGTAAACAATTGTAAGTATTGTAACGAGAGTTGCTGTTGTAAACAGATGTAATCAGAACGGTGTTATTGTGGTCATTGACCTTGATAGATTGTGATTGTGTATGTGATGTAATGCTGTTATTGTGAGTGTATTTCTACGGATAAAAAGAACATTTGGAGTTTCTGCAACTTGGACTTTTAGTTCTACGAACCTACAAAGTCACACTACGTATATAATTAATAAAACTAATATCCAAATACACGCAAATCATTTTCTTGAAAATATTCAGCTGTAATGTTTATTTACCACAACGTCTTTCACTTAGTAGAGAGTGCACACGTAAGATATTTAGTTTAACAAACGTAGGAAGTCATCTTGGAGTGAAAGGCTTCGTCTTATTTCTCCAAAGGCCCAGTTAATGTGCTATAAGGAGCATTCCCTGAAATACTATTCAGGCCATTTCTCGCTTATAGTCGTTCTGAAGACTCAACGGCCTTGTCTTTGAACTTAGTGTCGTAAATGGAATTCTATGCTCACTGCGACAGCTGGGTATCACTTTAGAGGCAGTTTCATACTCACGGTTTGTTCCCTGAAGTCAGCAGAGAAGCAGAAATGCTTGAAAGTCCCTCGTCAGCATTTGAGTTCCTTTATATTGCAATTGTTTTATTAATTTGTAATAAAACATACTTAAAAGTCAATATACAAACGATCACTTTTTGGACTCTCTGGAGAGCATTTGTGTGTTAACCACTCACATATAAAAGACTATGTTTGTGCATAAAACTGCCTAATGTTAACCGAAACAAATTGGCAGAAATCGTACCATTAAAAACTTTGCTGTGGTCACAGAACGAAACCAATTCATAGTTAAATATTTGACAATGTGCCCCTACGTGTTGGCATCAAAATTTCAGTCTTTCCAGTACATCACGAAAGACGTCTTCATAGAGACAGCAAATACAAAACTGAAGTGTGAAATGCGTTAACCAATAAGGCACATATTGGGAATGTTGTATGCCCCTAAAATTCTTATATGCTATTTTAAGGGGCCCTGTAATTTAGTCATTAAAGGAGATTATCATCAACGACTGGAATAAATACTGGTTAAAAAGTGGTTGTGGTGCTTTGACTAAGGATTTATATTTCCCAACGGTTTCTGACAGACATAAATGTAAATTACTTAATCCTAACTATGTTCTCACTCAATTCTTAACTGGACATGGCAAATTTTCAGCTTATTTATTTCGATTCAAAATCAAATCCACATCTGATTGTATTTGTGGAAATCATCTTCAGGGTGTCCACATTTTATTTGATTGCCCATTTTTCTTTTTTGTAAAGATACGAACTTGAATTATTGCTTCAATTCTTAGGTTACACTTTCTCTAAACCACTTACACATTCCGATGAATTACAAAATTTATCAATATTTCATAGCTTTCTTAAACAAAATATTTCTTAAGCTAAATGATTCATCTTGATGTTTACTGTTTGTCAGCTTGATATTGAATTTTGTTATGTGCTTGTAAATTGTATTATATTCATAAATTTGTAAACTATATTCCTAATATATCTTTGGGTAAAATAGGAACCAAAAAATTGGATAATAAATAAATAATTTATAGTATGTTCTTAACACTTTACAATTTACCAGTTATGTAAACTTTTGCCAAACAAGCAAACAAATACCTAAAGGACCCTTCCCAGCATATTGTCTAGAGGTATTGTTTTTGCTGCTATGTAGACCAGCACCGAGAGAGATAGAAGCGTGGAGTGAAAGACAGTGGCGAAACTACGCCCGCGAAGCGATAAGCGTTTGGCACTTGCCGAGAGAGAGAGAGAGAGAGAGAGAGAGAGAGAGAGAGAGAGAGAGAGAGAGAGAGAGAGAGAGAGAGAGAGAGAGAGAAAGCGCAACAGAGGGAGAAAGACAATTCCATGTGTTCTCGCTACAGCACGAAAGATCGCGTTGCTTCGGCAACTTTCGAGAAACAGCGGCTCCTGTATAAACGCGGCGGTGGGAGCTTATGGCAGTGAGACGTGCACGGAGCCCAGCAGTGAACGGAATTGCTAGTGAGCTCTCTATTGTGTGTGTTTGGACCCCTAGCACTCGTGGTACCTCTGACGTTACTAGAGAAACCTCGGGCCAAAATTCGAGCCCCTCCCTGATATGGAGTTGTTAGGATTGGGTTGGACTCGAGGGGACAGTTGTTCCCGATACCCGTGGGAGATCGGGTATGTCTCCGGACGGGGTTGAGGGAAGCCTTTATTATTGCCACGTACCAGCCAGCATAGCTAGTAGAAGGTGTGCTATAACACCAGGTGGCCCTACCGAGGTCTAATCGGTAGCCTTCCCATTTTGGAGTTGGCACGCGTAAGTGGCGTATCCACCTCCATCCCGTCTTGAGTCCACAGGACCAGATGGGGGGGGGGGCTTCTTAGTCTCTAGGTCTTGCCCTATGGAAAGAGCCACGGAGGCGCCGGGCGCCCTTTCGGGACCGCTCGGTAACTCCCTAATATAAGGAGGCCCGGGTTCTTGGTCCTACGGGTCCAGGACTAAAAAGAGTAGAACCTCTGGCATTAATGGTCTATTGTGTGTGTAGCTGTACTGAGTTGCAAGTTGAAAATTGATAATCGTTTGTGTTCACTGGTGTAGTAATTTTAAAGTAAATTCTTTTGTTTGTTTACCTGTGGTGAACTCACAAGAGACTGTTGGTGTATGTTACGTCATCCTGATACAAAGGGCTGTACAAACTATCTTTCTACGTAAATAAATAGCTGTTTGAATTTCTGCAAACTAACTTTTAAAAACCCACAAAGTCACAATATTAAAAAACTATATTTTATTATGTAAATAACAAACAGGTGGTATTTTAACCAAAATCGGAGGAAATAACTTTCAGGAAAATAAAAATATACAATTTTGTTACCTGAAAAGGGTACTTTAGGTTCGGAGAATTTTATTAAAAACCTTAAAAATGTCTTCTGTTTAGAATGTCCAACAAAGAATGCTATGTATGCTCTTTTGATAATTCAGGTGGACTCAAATCACATGTTGATACCTCTTAACAGAATTTTTGGGTACAAAACCAACAACCCTTCTCCCATACATAAGAGAGTAACTGCGTATTTAGGATCCAGAAGTTCTGAAATACTTATTTACTTTGGGATCTTCGATATAGAATTTTTGTATTATTTGCATACCGTATATTGTAATACTTAGTCTTACTTACTGCTGTTAAGATAAAGTAATAAGTATTTACTAAATATTCAATAAATATACAGGTAAATCTCCACATATGAATGATTTTACAATTTGAGAAGCATACCTAGTTTAAAATTGGATATTTCACTCTTACCACACCACAGCACTTCTGACCTAAAAGAACTGTATATGAAGACGTGGTTCAACCACTCACTTTTTATCTACAGCCTAGCACTTGTTTCGAAATGCAAAGTTGTTGCTATAAAGCAAGCTTTTGTTAGGATGCTGAAATTGGCGCCTTTGTATCAACGTTTTGGTGAACGTAATAAGATGATACATGGGTCGAAACTATGCGTAAAGAAAACCAAACAGTGGGAAAACTATCACCATCTAACGGAGTAATAATGTGGTACAGTTATATATTTTCAACATATTTCGTTATTCTAGTTGCTGGGAAACAATTCAGTATTTCGTGTTTACCCCTTTATGAGGATATAAAACAAAATTAAAACACTTGTCGTCGAACGATATTATTATTAATAATAATCATTCATCCATATTGCGATATACAACATTCATATATAGGTAGGTATGCATTCTATTTTAATGAAAGTTTGCAACTTTTATGAGCAAAACGATGTGATGTCAAATTATAGAAACAAACACCCTATCACAGCCAATTTTTTCAACCAAATTCCTCTGGTTAGTTTGGACTTACACCAACAGGGGGAAATGTTTGCCTCTTTTTTTTTACGTCCTCCAACGTTAAGTCGTATCGGACAATGAATGAAATGGATGAAATGATGCCCAAATGACTCCGGCGTCCATGGAACTTAGAGTTACCCGACATTCGTCTTTAAGGATAAGGGAAAACCTCGAAAAAAACCTTATCCAGGTAACTCACCCTGATCGAGATTCGAACTCGGGTCCTCTTGAACGTGAGGCAGACATGTTACCACCGCGATACCAAGGTGGCGTCTTGTTGATTCCCTTTAGAGGCAAGAAACTGTCAACATTGTGTGAAAAACATGGAATAAAACGACAGGGCTCTGTGTTATCGAAATTTAGCCAGTGTTAGGTTACGACACCTAGCTTAGTGTGTCTATTTGAACGGGATTTAAGAACTTCCGCCACTTCTACCATATGCATAGAGAGGAGGTTCTGTTCGTGCACAGTTTTAACCAAATTTAGTGTCTTTATAACGTTCTGCAACAATTTTACTATAAAAAAATAAGTTTCTAAAAACTGGTGGAAGAAAAAGTTGCAGACTTTAATGGATTAACATCTCCTAATCCTCAATTTAAACATATCGTTTTGCATTCCTTTCCATTTGTTACTGTTTTCCCAGGATTTAATGCACATTTCAATCATAATTTGTTATACTTCAGGCAAGATATGCCTGAACTAGAACTAAATATTTTATTAATAATAAAAAAAATATATGAACCAGATAATTTATAGTCCTCAAATAGTTATATCCCAACCTAATTTTGGTGTTAAAAGTATTTAGCAAGATTACTCTTTATAATCATTTTATATATCATGGTGTATTATCACTCGTAAATGTCTAATTAATTATCAATTACCACTGGTATTGCTACATACATAATCTCCAGAGCTAGGAAGTTCGCACCGATTTTCTTGAGCAGTGTAAGAGCGCCCAGGCATGGCTATACCACGCAGCACTACTAGCAAGGGCAAGGCTCATCGTAGAATGCATCTAATTACTGTAAAACAGGTGTAACTGTATGAGACAGAGCACATTGGTAGGAAGGAAGACATTCAAATAACATCTTTGTTGTGCATCTAAGATGAGCAACTAAATTTGCTGTACAACCATTGCATGTTTTCTAGAAGTGTACTTATTCATGTCCTTATTTACTTCATTATTTACATTTACATTTCAGTGGGATACTTAATCAAACATGGAAAAAAAAGAAGGCAGATCGAGAAACTAAATTAGCTGAAATCATTAACGAATTTACTACAGATTATCAATCAACTAAATGTTGTTTAACTGAACATAAAATGAGTTTTTCATTTGAAAGGCTTCAGAGGTACATTTGTTTTTAGTAATACGGCCGCAGGTGAGTAAATATGCAGTAAAATTCCTGCTTTGTCATTCTGTCTAGTAAGAGTCTTCAGATGTTTAAGAAATTAATGTTATTATTTGGCTATTATTTTACATTCGCTCAGAAAATGTTACAATCGGCGTTCATTGCTTGGGTGTTAGCACAATGTGCCTATTTTAATAATGAGATAGCGAGAGACAAAACCACAAGTACTATATAAGAATTTGTATGTTGTACATAATGATCTAAATAGATGTGCATTTGCGAATGTCTCGAGTCATTTTTTTTCTCTGGGCAACCGGTTACAATGCCTCTCCGTTGTGCGTTTCTTATCTATGACTTGTTTGGATGCCGGGAGAAGGTCGGTCGCAACCTGCATAGGGAACGGCGGGCGGTACGAACTTCCTAACCCTGGTAATCTCCAAAGAGTGATATCCTCGCATGATATAAATTATCAATAACTGATAGCTATAAAACGGCGAATGTGTTTGCTGGAAAAGTACCATATGCAGAATTAAAATTAGTAACGCTAGCAGGTACCTCAAATATTATCCCTGTTGTTAATTTCACTAATGCCCGATTTCACCAACAGATGTTAAAATCGACGTTAACAAATATAACGTAACAAATGTCACAGCGCTAACATTAATGTTAAATTCCTTGCATTTCACCAACCTGTTTTCTGAAAATGTTAACACACATAAGTTAACGCCAAGAAACTGGTAAATATCTCAGCTATAAAAGGCTATGGATGAATCGCATTATTTTCTGAACGTACTGCAATGCGCTTTTGTTTTCATCTTCGTCTGCACGAGATGGCGGATGAAGAAAATCATAAATAAAGCCGTGAGACAAATTTCTCATCGATGGAGAAATAATTGTTAATTGAATTGGTGAGGAAGTGTAAGGATATCGTGGAAAATAAGAAGACCGATACGGTGAATACAAAAGTGAAAAATGTCACGGGGAAAATTTGGAAACGAATTTAATTCAACTGCATGTGTCACTAAAACAAGCACCAAACAACTTGTCAGTATTACGTAAATTTAAAACAAGGTGCGAAGGCAAGTGATTTGTACGTTTTAAGACGGGAGGTGGACAGTTTATTATCCACATAATTCAGTGAATTATAAAATAGCAAAGTTATTAATACTTGAAGCTAAGGCTAGATCGCCACATTTCTTCGATGCATGTTCTAACCTCATAGTAACTTGTTTCGACAAGGTATATCTCCGTAAAAATTTTTCTTCGGATAGCTCCTCAAAATGATTTCTCCTCATAGGCCGTAGTCTATTACGTATGCCATTTAGACGGTCTTAAATGTAGCAAATCCACATCAACAGCTGAGTTCATGCTCGCAGTCTTGACTATTTACAATTGTTAAGGACTTAACAGCAGAAATTTGGCTTGTTAGTTTAACAAGATATTTAACACGTGTGTTACGCTAACACTTGTTGGTGAAATGCAATTTTTGTTTTAACTATGGCTAAACTCGTGTTAAGTCTTAACATCTGTTGATGAAATCGGGCATAACAGTAATTACGTAATCGCGGAGAAACTATATTAAGGCTTTGAATACCTAACCTTTTCTCTATTGCTTGAAGAAAATAAACATAGTATGTGCTCAAGATGTGTTCTGTACGTTAGGTCTACTCAAGCCCGCCTCGGTAGCGTGTTGGTAGAGTGTCTGCCTCACGTTCAAGAGGTCCCGAGCTCGAATCTCGGGCAGGGTGAGTTACCTGGATAAGGGGTTTTCCGGGGTTTTCCCTTATCCTGAAAAGACGAATGTCGGGTAGCTCTAAGCTCTATGGACCCTGGGCTCATTTGAACATCATTTCACCCATTCCATTCATCGTCCGATATGACTTAACGTTGGAGTACTTAAATGACTAAAACAAAAAAAAAGGTCTACTCAAGATGAGGTAAATAAAGGGTTCTCAATTTATTCTAATGATGTGAAAATATGTAAATATGTATGTTCGTTGAAACCCGAAGGAAACAAAAGAATATAGGCTTAATTCTTCCAAGTCTAGTATCGTGAAATCGCATCGTTAGTTTTAATTAAGGGTATGTATGACTGAAGTTTTCAAATTCTGAACTAATAATACTAGCTTTTTCAAATTTACACTATAGGTGTAGTATATTGTAAACATGTTGCAACCTAAATTTAAACCATTTTTCTCCAGCAGTTTAGAAATTATGTTAAATTTTGTATGTTTTTGTTACGTCACTAAAAAAGTCCCTTGCGACAAAATATTTTGAATTTTGGTCTAATATTTTAACCTTATGTTGATAATACACATACTTTTTGAAATTGCTCTGGGTTTTTCTGTGTCTCGTTTAGTTTAGGTCACAAACATTTTTTAATTTACAAATATTCTTTGTTCTCTAAAAAACTGTAAGTTTTATGTTTGAAAATTAAAAATATATGCTTATATACATTTCAGAATAAAATCTAGGGCAATTTCCATTCCTCATGATATTCTGAACCTGTTTAGGAAATTTCATGAATGTAGTACAAAAACTGCATCGCAAGGAGCATTTTACAGGAAGAAAAATGCTGAAAATATGAACATTGAGAAAACAGCGATTAAAGATTTGATTGCATAACTCACATTAAATTCCACCAGGCTGATAGGTTGGACCCTCAGATTTCTTTTTCCTCTCCTCTGTTGCTGCTTTTTCCACCTTTTTCTTCTTTAGATGTTGCTTTTCTTCTGCACAACTTCGCTTCTTGCTTTGCAGGATACGAGTCTGATCTCGCTGCACTGAAGTTTTCCTTACTGAGTCTACTACACTTTCACCTCTGATATTTTGCTGCAGCTCCAATGACTTAAGACTACCCATGTTAAACTCACTGATGCTTTTAATAACAGCAAGATCCAATTTTTGTTTTGATATGAAAACTTCCTTTGGGCATTTATTCCATATGATTCCATATGACATGATGCAAAGATTCATTGGCATTCTGTGTTTTTCCTGTTTTGCACCTCTCTAGTAATGTTGTGGAAGCCAGCCTCTGATATATTGGCAACATTTTAGGAACTATTTTGTCTGAAAGCCTTATTTTTCTTTTCTTGAATTGAAAATTTAATAACGGAAAACAGACAAAGAATGTGGATGTAGGCAAAAGAGGGCGTGACTCTGACAGAGTTTAAAGGCCACCGACATTTAAATAAGCATTTAAAAAAGGCGTCCGGAGGCAAATTATGCATTTTTCACATTCGGGAATGTCTAAATTATTTTATAGAATTAAAATAAAAAAAGTCCTTATTTTCACGATTTTCATGAAATTTCAGTCATACATACCCTTAATTGATGGCGAGCTATCAGAATGCCATTTCACGATTTATTTAAACAACAATAAAATGTATCCCTGACAGTGGTATTCTAGGTATGTAAGAAACAAAATAAAGAAAATTGAGACTTTTATAAATGGTAGCTGGTCAAGAAACGAAACGAAAAAGCTATGAGATCCAAAAAGCTGTAGACTATAGTACTAACTAAATATGTGGAGTGAACAATTCGTATTATGCCAAATAAGCAAAATAAAACTCTTTACGAAATAAAAATCTGAAACCAAATGATTTATTATTATGCAATGCATCTAATTTCTGAAAATAGGTAAAAGATGTACAGTAAAATTATTTAACACTGTTTATTTGGCTTCTAATTTGTTCCTTCAAGCGAAATATTTTTCAGGTATTCAAGGTTCGGTATTATTATATCACACGGATAACACCAAGTGGTTGAGTTGCGGTAGTGGTTCACAGGTGACCTCCGACCTTCAAAATCTCATGTATGTCTATCATGAGCTATACACCTGAGCCTCAACATGGGCCCGTTTAAGCACACAACAAATAATCAGTAGGTACATATAATCACTACTATGCCATAAAGCATTGCATTTACTTTAGAATAAAATCCACAAAAGAGAAATTAATTCACGTGCTAATTTCTCAATAAACCATGAAACCTTTTTAACCTCAAAAAAGGCGAAAACTTTAGAAACAGACCTCTCTTAAAATAGGTTTACGACACAGCTATTCGATTCTGGTGGTATTAGCTTTATGACCTATATTTGGTATGACAAAAAACTAAAAGCTAAAAATATGATAGCACTATCGTTAATTGTTCCCATGAATCTTCCTCCTATTTTTGTTTATTTAAAGAATCAAGATATATGTATATCTAAGCCAAACTACCAGCAATTGGAGCAAACTTTCCATGCCGCAAATCATAATATATTAAACGTTGAACATTTTGCAGCACTAACATCAAATGCTCAATATGCTGCAGTAATGTTTGAAAATGTAGAAAGAAAGATCGCACATTTCACACCTCAATTAAAACTAAACGTAAAAAATGAGAAACCACAATTCAGGGGTCACTTAACAGATTTTCGAAGTCAGAAATTCTTATCATTGACCTAAAATAACGCTTGCTAGTACCGACATTTTCTAATTAGCAACCAAATTTATTAATAATGATAGGTAAGTCGGTCTGTATACTCACAAACCAAATCATTTATCACCGTCTTTCCTGAAGTAGACACTGTCTTCTTCCAAATATTCCTCAACGCGCACAGACAATGTTTGTCCTACTGGCATCAATAGAACCAGCCAAGAGGCACAGAACACAAGAACATGCCCACCAGCCCGCCATGCAGCGGCAGAATGGTCAACAGAACAAAACACGAGCTCTCAGTGGGTAGCACGTTCTGCACAAGACTCAAATGGGCCATTATCAACAGAATGCCACAGACTTGAGCTACGATTTGTATAGCCAAAATACAGTGTCTTCGCCTTCTTTGCACTGGATCTATGTTCATCGGAGGAAGTTTTAAATTATAACCACTTACTTAGGTCTCGCTTCTAATTAGCAATCTTCAATTAACAAAGCCTGTAAGGATAATAAACTTGGAATCGTACTGAGCTACAGACATCTGCACTCAAGAAAACTTAAAACCAAGATTACATGAAACGAAGAAAAATTTTTTTCGTAATTACCGCACCATTTTTTCCATTCAGTGGCAACAACAAAGTATATGATCTAATAATCGCAATTTGAGTAAATTTCTACTAAAGCACATTAAGACATAATTGGCTATTCGTTATAATTTGTAAATAATTATGTTGACAAACTCCGGTTTATGGGAGAAAGAGCTGAGACATGTTACTTTTAATTCCAATCTACTTCTGCTTCAGAAAGGACTCAATGTGTTACATGAATATGGCAATGGTCCTTTGTCAGTTATGAAAAAAGGAAATGCAGATGTGAGGAAAACCTATAAACAATCTTAGGGGAAACGCTACTTACAGAATTCAAATAGCACACCTCCATTCAGAAGTTGAAGCCTCATCCACCCGTGCCGATTTACTATATAGCTGCTGCTACTACCAAAACACATACAGTACATATACCAAATATAAGGGCTGCACCATAAAAGTCAAACAAATGCCAACCCTTCCACAGGGCTGTCTTCAACTGTTGAACTAAGTGTGACATACTTAATACACGCAAGTGAACACATGAGGTTTTCTAACTGGGCTAACCTTATTAACAGCCAAACAAACGTAAAAATTCCTTCTTATTTCCAAGATGTTTACTCACCTTTATTTATTTATTTTTGTGTAATTTACGTCCTCCAACGTTGTCATATCGGACGATGAATGAAATGAGCGAAGTGATGCTCAAATGAATTCGGGGTCCATAGAGCTTAGAGCTACCTGATATTCGTCTTTAAGGATAAGGGAAAACCCCGGAAAAACTTTATCTATGTAACTCACCCTGACCGAGATTCGAACTCGGGACCTCTTGAACGTGAGGCAGACACACTACCATCGACGCTACCGAGGCGGGTTCTCACCTTTAATACTTACCCCTTAAGCCCAAATAGGACAAAAATCTAATGTGGGCGCTCACACGAGCTTCTCCACTGATTCTTGCATAAACATTCCTTTTAGAAAGCTTGTTCTTCTGTGTACCTCATTTTTAATGTTTATAAGATAAACACTGTACTTGTTCGCATTAACTGTAGGTACACCAGAGCCAGACTATATAGTAATTGTCAGATTTTTAAAAGCGGATTCTTATGTTTGGTATGACTAATTCTATTCTCTTTTCTCTATAACATTTACACTAGAAGAAAATAACCTTTATATTTTGAATAACGTACGTATGTTGGTAAATTGTTAGAGAAAAATCACATTTTACTGCACAAAATTTGTAGAATTGTTAAAGCGCAAAGCTTATATCAGCCATTTAAACCGTTAATTCTTTGGGAAGGGTCTGTCTTTTCATACACTTAGACTATTCGAAATAATTAACGGTGATTTTTTTTAACTTATAATTTATGTCCTCCAACGTTAAGTCATATCGGACGATGAATGAAATGGCTGAAATGATGCTCAAATGTATCCGGGGTCAATGAAGCTTAGAGCTACCCGACATTCTCCTTTTAGAATAAGGGAAAAACCCGGAAAAAAACCGTATCCAGGTAACTCACCCTGACCGAGATTCGAACTCGGGACCTCTTGAACGTGAGGTAGATGTACTGCGAGGTGGGCCGCACATTTTATATATCATAAAATATTCTAAAACATGATACGATAGGTTAGGGTAAAACCTTAAGGATGGAACTGCCTCTGCGACCAGTCATCATCTATTTGTACTATGCCTAAGTGGGGTATCCCCTGGAAGAAGAATGAGGCGAGAGGAGACAGGGTGGCCGACCCCAGGAGTTACGAAAATACAGAAGACATGTTTCCTACTGTTGACCAATTGGCAGGCGGGTCATCCGCCATCCCATCCCATCCCATCCCATCCCATCCACCAGGCTGGCCCGGAAATCAGAGAACGTCCTAAAGGAAGAGGTGTTTAAGAAGCATATCCTCCTGCCATCCACCGCCGAGACTCCCGCCGACACTTCAATCCTGAAAGAGACCATCAAATGAGAGATGCTGTGAAATGATAATAGAGATGAAATGGAAGGACAGGAAATTTGGAGGATGTAATTAGCCTAGCCAGCATTCGCCTGCCGACCCTAGAAAATCCCGGAAAAAATCCATGGCTCAGGTAGACTAGCCAAGAGAAGCGAACCCACACTTCCCGAATGTGGGCCAAGACGAAACCGAATGCACCATCCCGGCCGTTAAAATAGGGTACTTTAATTAACATTGTGCTATTTTAAGAAACTCAAAGATAACAAAGCAATTTGTTGTATAAACTTTAGTTTGGTAAGAGGTACACTCTTGACCATTTTCTCATCCTACCATTGGACTATACTGCTCAGATATATACACAGTTCTGTTTCAGGAGTTTAGGGAATCTTAAAACATTTATTTGTGGTTAAATCTCGTGAACATTATTTTAGGTGCAATTCGTTAGGTATTTCCCCTGCTTTCTTTAGATAAGCAGAGAAAGTAAAAGGACTTGACAGTATCAAACTTAGGAAACTGTGGTAACCTCATGAAAGTAAACAACTGGGTGAGATAACCAATATTTTCTGCACGTAGCTCTACAGGTGCGTATGGTTAAACTTATGTATCTATCAGCGCTATAAAACTGATTGGAACTACATTTTTTGCATTCCATTGTGTGAGTTATAGAGATTACACATAAGGTAACACATTTTCACTGTTTTTCAGTTGATCTCCTCGTATATCAAATATATTTTATGGTTAATCTATTTTGTTCTCATGTAAAAGAAGGGTATTTGTTGAATGACCATTTAGATCAAACAGTACCTCGCCATAATCAAACCAAACTTAATCCAAACTAAATCAAACAAACCTAAACACATTTGAAACCAGCGCGTACGTGTTATATACATTCAAATCAAGCCTTACGCAAATGCAAAAAGCAAACTTTATTCTGAACAAAGTTACATAGCATAGGGTGAACCAAAAGCCAAGTGAATCCTATTATAATTTTACACAGGCAAGGTGAAGTTTAAAGCGATCTTCCATTGCCTAAAATAGCGGTTCTGTAACGTAAAGAGACCTCAAATCTGATAAAGAAACCGCTGAATCAAAGTAAAATTTCACACTCAATACGGAAGGAGTTCAGTTTAAACAGTGGGTGTAAATAAAACTCATTCAATTTAATCTTTAACGGGGCGATCTATATATCAAATGTTTCATAAACTTTAGCAATGCATCAGAGAACTAAGTGGCTTAAATTTGAAAGTTAAATTTGTTGAATAATGTTGCCCGATTATCTGTTTCAAATGGGACAACGTTTGTCCTTGAGCGCTACTAGGTGAGCAACCAATCGGAGTCCTGCGGCGTTGTAGTATTGCAGTACCCCTAATATTTGTGAAAGGAGCGCTAACCTAACCAATCTAATAAATACTATGTGCGCTAAGACAAAATTTCGATTTTGCAAAACCTGATCCATGTGGAAGCAGAGAGTAATGTATATAACATAACCGCAAGAAACCCATAACTTTAGCTCAAATAGCTTTCTTAACACAATTAAATAAAGCACTGTTATGTTATAACAACGCATAGCGACGTAAGCATCGCAGTGGATATCATTATTGGTTGGCATATATGCGTGTACGCATATTTGTAATTACTCAACTGAAACGTAAATATTTGACATAACGTGATAAAAGAATTACTTTGAATAAGCCAAAGTAATTGTTTGTTAAATTCGAGCGAGAACAAAATATACACTACCTGCTGACTTGTAGAATGCTGCATCGTAAGAACGTGACTTGTCGGACTATATATTTGTATATGAATCGTACGTAATCTCTATTCTAGAGAGTTCAAAGCAGTATTATTCAGTTTTTTTTTTCGTTTAAAAACCAGGGAAAGTGTATGAGCTGGATAAGATTGCAATTGAAATGAGACACGAGGTACTATAAACCACCTTCTCCCTTACACTGCTAGAACAATCCAATTTAATTAATGTGGGCTCAAATTATGTTGCAGACATAAATAATGCGTTTAAACTAATTGACGCTGAACGACTTATTCACCAAGAAATTGACAAAGTTGCACAAGACTGGGTAAACTGCATGAGACATGCGGATAAACTACAAGAACACTGCTTTTGGAAAGAATAGCACGTGACGAGATTTTGGAGCGTATCATCATAACCTTGCAACACTCAGACGATGAAGACAGTAACAATGACGAATTATCTCTTAACGGAAGTAACATTCATAGCTACATGGATGCGCCGCTGGTAGTTTCGTTGAATTAGAAAAATGAGTGATTGATAAACTATAATTATTTTTAAACTATATATTTAAAACATGTGTGTAATATACGAATATGCATGTGATTTTAACAACTGAATTATTATAAACCTTTGGAAAATTCAGACTCTGTTCCCTTACTTCTAGCGCCTAAAAGCCTCGCAGGTGTGCGAGAGAGAAGGAAACAGAAAGAGTGGGGGTAACGAGGTGGCAACGCTGAAGTCTCTAACGCATTCGATTCGCTACAAGGTAGAACTCTTCTCGTTTGAAACACATAGTGAAATGTTTTGTGCATATAAGTAATTTCCTGCAGGGTGTATATATTTTTAAGAATTTCGAGTATAAAGAAAACGCTTTTAAACATCTACTGGGCTATAACTCAATTGGTGGAACGCCTAACTGAGAGATTTACTGTTCTATTCTTGGCTACACTTCAGGAATATTTCTTTCAACGAATTTTGTCGACATACCAAGGGTCACTGTGTCTATTTCACTGTGCTTATAAGTGTTATCGGTTATTTCATAAGCAATCAGCCTTTAACAGCATGTTGGACAACATCCTGTGCACAAGTTAAGTCTTACATGGGTATAGGTACGACAATCTATACTCTGTAGAAGATTGTGACGCCAGAACATTCCGCAAATTAACAGGATAATAGAATATTATACTTTGCAGCAGATAGTTATGTGTTGTTCTGCAATAGTACATCATCGGAGCAAGAGGGATTTACTCCGAGAGCTGAAAGTGCATTGAGGAATAAACTTTGTTTCGTTGCTGCGGGTTATATATTATTTTTGCACAAAAACTAAATTGTCACAGTTTATTCATTTCTATTATCTTTAGCTGGGACCATTTCATTGAGGTGCTTTGGAATTACTGCAATGATTGAAAGGATATGCATAGTAACACTGTTGTATATATTGATTATACTGTGAATTGAAATAAGTAATGGTATGTTAATAAACCGTAAGAAGTACTGCTTCTGTGGAAGTTAGTGATTTGTTTTCGAAAAAAATGATAGTGGGAAATAATATTGTACCAATTAGCATGCATACACTCGTTTTGTAGAATGTTGACATGTGTACAGAAAATTTCATGGTTTATTTCCAAACAGACCTGAAGTGCCATTGAGAGATGATACTTTCTTGTAGAAAGCGGATGACAAACCATATTAGTTTATTAAATTGATTAACATATTTCTTTAACCCAGATACAGGAACTCATATTACAGCTATAAAACATCACCGATGTTGGATGTCTGGCACTGTGGCTGAGGGTTCTATAACAAATAAAATGAACAGTGTTTATCAGTCCCGAACACTTCCAAAAGTACAGTAGGTATTTCTACTGCGACTTTGTATTTTAACATTACTTCACCAGGAACAAATCGGAGTCCTGTGGTGTTGTCGTGTGCATTCTCTTTATATGGCATATGACAACCACAAAACCGCACAGTTTTAGCTCAAATGATGTCCATAACAAGATAAATAAAATAGCAATATATTATAAAAACTCATTGCGATTTAAGCACTGTAATGACCATAACTATTGGTTGATATGTATGCGTGTACACAATATTTGTACTTACCCAGAACTGAAATGTCAACTACTGACATAATATCCTAAAAGAATTACTTTGAACAAGCTAAGGTGTTTGGTGAATCAAACAGTTTCACTTCATGTTAACCAGCTTTATCTACAGAACGTGAGCCTTCACAGTATCTGCTGATGATTGATTCCTAATCGGGGATGGTGTTTATTTACCATGAACAGTTCAAATCAGTATTATTCAGTTGGTCTTCCATTTAAAAGCCAAGGGAAAAATTGATTAACTTGTAACTGAAATGGGACACAAGGTAATACTCCTGCCCCCTTACCATGCCAGTACAATCTAATTGAGTTTAGTGTAGTTTCAAATAAAACGGGAGTTAGCAAACGTAAATTGTTCTTTAAAAGTGACTGAAGTTGAAGGTCTTATTCATCTACACCCCGGAGCGCACTCACCAGTGAACCCGCTGGATGGCAGCTAGCTCTTGAAAACCTCCGGAAAGACCTTCATAGCGTCCGTACCACACTTCACACTATCGAGGAACTCCTGACAACCACAATCACCACTTCCAACCACCGGCCTCCAGCGGAGGAAGTTCAGAACCTCCACTCAGAGGTATAACATGAGTCAGCGCCTGGAAAACCAGGAGGATTCCCTCACCGCCGCCGCCCTGCAACAGAACGCGACCAACGCCACCTTAAATATCGTACAGGACAGACTGACCTCAATGCAGAGACAACTGCTTACTCCACAATACCAACTTGCCTCTACCTTGACAAAACTACAGCAGACATCAGAGACCATCCTCAAGCAACTTCAGCGCAGAGAACTCTTAGGCAACGAACACGTAGATATAGTGACCGCGCTTAAAGCATCCCCAGCCGGCTCTCTCTGTAAGGAAAAACTGTTCTTCCCCCTAACAACCATGCCATAAACATCTTAGGATACACAATTCGGGTGGCAGAGATGAAGAATGTTAGGCACGTGTTCACAGCTGAAAATACCTAGGGTTGTCGTTGGTTAAAATAACGTTTAGTAGCAAAAAATAGATAGATAGATGGACGGACAGACAGATGGACAGACAGACAGATGGACGGATAGACAGACAGACAGGCAGGCGGACAGGCGGACAGGCGGACAGACAGACGGGCAGACGGGCAGACGGGAAGACGGGCAGACGGGCAGGTGGGCAGACGGGCAGGCGGGCAGACGGGCAGGCGGGCAGGCGGGCAGACCGACAGACAGACAGACAGACAGACAGACAGACAGACAGACAGATAGATAGATAAATAAAGAAATAATAAAGTAAATAAACATATAAACAAATAAATAAATATTAAATAAATAAATATTAAATAAATAAGAATTCACAGTAAGAAATAGTCATTGATCATTTCAAATACATTTTAAATAATTAATGTATCCTATAATACATAATGTTACAACTCTTTATAACATAACTGAAAAGAGATATATTACCTATGCTGTTATGGCATAGTATTTATATTACCTACAAGAACTAAATGCGTATTATTAGTGTAATATCTAAGGAAAATTTTGTAAAACATCATTACAATTTTAAAAGGGTTAAATTGCATTAGTGCAGTATATTTACTTGCAAATTAAAGAAGTGCTTTGGATATTCTGGTAGTTAATAATAATTTATAAGCAAAGATTGCACGTTAGAGCTTTGTTTATTGCAATCCTGAGCCGATTCATCCTAAAAAGTTTCTTTTATTCTATGGAAGCTACAGGTGGTGAATTGCTGTTAATTTAACAAAGCAGTAAATACTTCAAAAGTAAAATAGCGAACTAAGGAATTAAAGAAAAACTAGTACGGAAACTCTATTACTCCTTTTAAATGCTGGAAGCTTTTTACAAGGATGTCTGCTAATTTTACAAGTTTGAATAAAATTAAGCAGTGTAATTTTTTGGGGAGGAGGGGGTCCTTCTGTCAAACACAATTTAAATATAATAATCACGTACATTCTGCATAATAATTAAACGCTTCAGAATTCGAGAAAGGTTAGAAATACTGTTAGATGTATATTACAAGTATGAATGGAAATCCATGTTAGCATATCCATGTTAGGTTCGAATCTCACGGTCTCCACATCTTAATTAAATTACGCAAGTGCTAAACGCTAATAACTATTAAACAGTAATAAATTTATAAAACTATACTAATTAAAACACTATGTAACTTCTATAGATATAAACTTAATTAACATAAATAGGAAACACCTTTGCACAGTCTAAGCTAATTTCTGAGGACACATGAAAAATATTGTAACAGTGCTCTAACTTGGTGAACGTAGAAAACAATTATAATTGTTTACATGTGAGGAGGTGTGGTCATAAGGGAAAGCTTTGACGTCGCATGGGATGGAATAAACGCGGCTACTATACACTTGCGAAGTTAACAGCATTCGCCCAGCGCTCTGCAGACAACACAACTGATCTCCAGACCCGACTCTGAGTGCAGAGGGTCTACTCCCATTAGCCCTGTCCCCGTAGGAACAAGACCCGGGCCTCTTTAATCCAGGGAGTATCCGAGCTGTCCCAAAGGGCGCTCGGCGTCCTCCGTAGGGCTTTCCATTAGGGCAAGACCTAGTTTCCTAACAAGCCCCCCCCCCATCTGGTCCGAAGACACAAGACGGGATGGAAGTGGATACGCCACTTACGCGCGTCAACACTCAAGGTGAAGACTACCGAAATGACCTCGGTGGGGCCGCCTGGTGATCTAGCACACCTTCTACTAGCTGAGCAGGCTAGTACCCGGAAAAAACATCTTCAACAATCCATCAATAGTGACCAGGCATCCTCTGTGAAACGCAAATTTCACGCCTGGAGGAGAGCCACTCACACACAGGCACCAAACTCGACTAGCACCTACATCTCAACCAACTGTTCAATAGCATGTTTGAGCAGCACATAACAAGTGCTGGCGGACATCTCTATTGTCTCCCTACGCGAACATGTACGAAGAAAACACGGATTCACCAACAACTTCGTGCAATAAAGATTAGTCCTAAACCCCAAAACAATGTACGACCACTCCCCTTCGAGCCATGCCCAGGGCACCTCGGTCATGGTGATGGCCAAGGACTCCAACCCTTACGCGTTCCCGCACACTGTGTGGTAGCTTATAATAATGCTAATGCCGGAGGTGCTCAAGCGGGACTCCGTAAAGGCAGGAGTATAACTGCCATCCATCCCAAATTACAAGAACAATCTCTCCTTCCAATTCCTTGTTATTCTTTAAATACATTTTATAAAAAAAATGAAGGTCTTATTCACGAAGAAATTGACAAGATAACAAGCCTGGAAAAAGAGCAGAAGACATAAAAAAATTACAGGACAACGACTTTTGGAAAGAATTGTCATAAATTTGTAAGACTTAAGACAATGAAGATAGTGATAGTGACAAATTTTCTCTTGACTTAAGTGACACATACGTCTTCATAGAGATATGGATGAGCATTGGATTAAAAAAAATTGGTCATTCATTAATTATAATTATATTATTTAAAACATACATAATATAGGAATATTCTTGATACAAGTTTGTTTTTAATAATTGAATTACATAAACGTTGCTAAATTCACTTTGGGTATCATTATTTCTAGCCCACGTCGACTTACATGCTCTAGAACAGTGTGCAAGAGCAAGGAAAATGTAAAAAGATTCGGGAAACACCTGGCAACGTTGAGCATTCAAACGCATTGCTTTTCAATGTTAATGTTAGTAACTGAAAAAATTGATTTCATTTTTAAATTATATTCATCGCCTTTAAAGTGAATATAATTACATCATCTCCATAGTGAGAGAAAATTGAATATTTCTCTCCGACACTTAGCTCCGCTAGTGGGGAAAAATAGTATATAGGAAGAATCTCTAAATTCCTCCGAAGTGAAAATACGGGTTCTGTTCAATAAAGTATGATCATAATCTTATTACGGTATTAATTTTTCGCACTAAACTTCAAACTTACTATATTCGGTTAGCCTAAGGTGAAGCAAACACACCGTAAGTAGTTTCACTGTCGGTGCTTCTGGTTCCCGCCTGTGAGAAACAAGCAAGTTCAGAGATGTTCAATGTCGCCTACCGCCGTAATGGAGGTAACACGCGAGGAACAATATGCGGCTTTGAAGTTCTGCTTTCGTCTCAACAAATCTTCAGTTGAGGCCTATACAATGTTACAGGAGGCCTATGGAAAGTCTGTTATTACCTACACTACAGCTCGAAGGTGGTTTAAAATGGTTAAAGAAGGGAGACAGTGAATTTCAAAGGAAGATAGACCCGGTGCTCCAGTTACTGCTCCTACAGAAGAAAACATCAACACTGCTGCTGCCATTGTGAGAGAGGATCGACAAGTTACCTTAAGATCACTTTCTGAAATACTGAACTTTTCACTGGGTGCCACCCACAGGTTGTTAACAGAAACATTACACATGAGACGTGTCTGTGCGCGATGGGTTCCCAGACTGTTGATTCCCGAACAAAATGACATTCGCATGCACGTCTGCATGCAGTTAAAGTTGATGTTAGAGGAAGATCCGGAGTTTCTTTCAAACCTAATCACTGCTGATGGAACCTGGCTACATCATTTTGATCCCGAGAGCAAAAAGCAAAGCTCAGGTTTACTTTGCTATCGTCATTCGATAGTGAATCTCAGCTTTCCGTTGATGAAGGACTCACTGCAAATAGTGGTCTGCAGAAAAATAAGAAAGAAACAGCAGTAAGCTCCAAATTCAAGTGGATTAACCCTAACCTCAAAATCAGGAAACATGAAGGGGAAGGAACGGACAAGCCGGAAACGGAAAAATGCAAAGTGTTAGTGCTTGGGGATTCTATTATTAAACATGTAAATGTGGATGGGGTTAAGTTGAGGTCTCTAAGTGGAATAAATGTGCAGCAAATGTGTGGTAAACTCAATGATCCCAGCATCACTGGAAGACCAGAAGATACCGAAGTGGTTGTGCTACATGTTGGTACAAACAATCTAAAAAACTCGCGGAATGCCGAAGAGATTCTGGGTAACATGTACAATCTTATACGTGCGACCAAGAAGAAGTTTTCAAATGCAAAACTAGTAGTGAACAGTATAGTGAGAAGGCGTGATTTAGGTGATAGGTATGTAAATAGTGTTAATGAAAATATTAGATGGGCATGCCATGTTCTAAGAGCTATTTATGTGGACCTAGACAAGAAGCTGGACTACTCGTGCCTTGGCAAGGATGGTCTACATCTTAACAGAAAAGGGTCGTTTACACTGAGTGAAGCTATAAAAGATGCAATAGGTGTAGTATGTAAAAGTCGGGTAAATTAGAAACGTATGAAGAAGGTGAAAAGCATGTAGGCTTTGATAGCAATCCTCCTGAGAAAACAAATACTGGTGTAAATACTAGCTGTAAAATTAGTAACAATAGTAAATTCAACCTATCAATCTTCCACCAAAACATCCAAAGCTTAAGGAACAAAAAGTGTAATATTGAAGTACTATTAACATCTGCTTTAAAAAACTCTACAGAAATTTGTTTAACGGAACATTGGTTGGGAGAAGATGAAACTGAGTATTTTAATATACCTAACTATGTGCTAGCATCTTCCTTCTGTAGGTCAAACAAGAAAAATGGTGGATCATGTATATATGTAAATGAATCAGTTAAATTTAGGGAGATTGTTATGTTTAAATACTTAAACCAGGAGGAACACTTTGAAGCCAGCATGTGTGAACTATTAAACAGCAAACTAATTCTTATTTGTGTACCGAAATCCCACAAGCAATACCAAAATTTTCCTTAAAAATTTAGAAATCATTTTAGACTACTTTAAAAAGACAAAAACATCTGTAATTATAGTAGGGGGCGTGAATATAAACTATTTAACAGAAAACGCAAATAAAAAGCAGCAAAATGTCTTTAATATGTATGGAATGGAAAACATAGTTAAATTACCAACCCGTGTCTCGAATTCGTCTTATTCTGCGATTGACCAAGTACTGCTGAATATAAATAAGTGGAAATATGAAATTCAGATTTTTGACACAGCCCTGTCAGATCATTACGCACAAATGTTAAAATTAGTTGTCCCAGTAGATCAGCATAACCCAAAACAGAATGCAAAAAAAAAAAAAAAAAAAAATATTCAAAAAGGTTAGACTTGCTAATGATGACAATCTAAGCTATCTAAATTTTCTATTAAGTAAAGAATCTTGGGAAAGCGTGTACACTGAGCGAAATCTAAACGATGCCATGAATGCATTTTTGGACACATTTGATTTTCGCTTTGTAACAGCCATACCAATGGTTAAAGTAGCAATGAACAAGCTAGGTAATAAGTGGATCACAACAGGAATCCGCAAGTCTGGTGATAGATTAAAATTCTTGAGCAAATTCATGAAGGAAAACAAGACTACACCGGAGTTTAAGGCCTATTATGTAAAATATCGAAATATATATAATAAAGTTATAAGAGCAGACAAAAAGTTACATAACAATGAAACAATGAATAAAGCAGCTAATAAAACTAAATCCATATGGCAGGTAATTAAGCACGAAAAAAAGATGGACCCAAATTGAAAGAAAATTACCACCTAGAAATTAATGGCCAAAAAGTAAGTGAACCTAAACAAATTTCGGAATTATTCAACCAGGTTTATTCAACTGTAGCGGAGAAACTGTTAAATACTCATTCTCTAGGAAAGAAGGAAAGATTAAGTGTAAAGAAAAATGAACATAGCATGTTTTTAATTCCAGTAACAGTTGAGGAAGTTAAAGATGTTATAAAAAAGTTGAAGAATAAGAAATCAGTAGGAATAGACGGTTACTCTAACTGCGTCGTAAAGCGTTGCTCCTTATTCCTAATTGAACCACTGACGTACTTGATAAATCTTTCACTTTCAAGTGGGACGTTCCCCAACAGGTTAAAAAAGGGTAAAGTGAAACCCATCTTTAAAAAAGGTAACAAATGGGAGGTAGGAAATTACAGGCCAATTTCCATAATTTCAACTTTTGCAAAGATCTTCGAACAAATAATGTATAAAAGAGTAACAAGCTCTTTGGAAAAATTTAAAGTAATTAATGACAATCAAAATGGTTTTCGAAAAAATAAATCAACAAGTTCTGCACTGATGAATTTCATTGAACAAGTTTATGAAACACTAGATAGTAAACAATTAGGGATAGGCATTTTTTTACATCTTGCAAAGGCGTTTGACCTGGTTGATCACAAACTTTTACTAGAAAAATTATCCTCATATGGCATAAGGGGGTTAGCCTTAGATTGGTTCAGATCTTATCTGGAGAATAGAGAGCAATCGGTGGAAATAGCGTATTTTGATAGCGAAACGAGTGAAGTTAAAACTCAGATTTCAAGTAGCGCTATAATGAAATATGGGGTCCCTCAAGGTTCGGTGCTTGGACCTCTTTTATTTATAGTGTACATTAATGATTTGGCAGGTAATGTAGAAAACAGAACCGATATAAATGTTACACTTTTTGCAGATGATACAAATATTTTTATCAAAGGGGTGAATAAGGAAGCGGCAGATGTAGATATTGAAAATAATCTAAAATATATTAAAAATGGTTTAGTGCCAATATGTTAATATTGAGTAAGGAGAAAACAGCAGCCCTAAGGTTCTATAATAAAATGAGTGGAAGTCAATTGTATCCAAAATTAATGCTGGGACAAGACCAAATACATTACGTACAAACTATCAAATTTCTGGGCCTAATACTAGATGAAAATTTAAGTTGGGAAACTCACATAGAGGCATTGACGAAAAAACTTAGTAAAATGTGTTTCTTAATGAGGGCAATTACAGGCATGTTGAGCTTGAAAGTTCGGAGAATAGTGTACTTTTCATATGTACACAGTTTGTTGGCATATGGTATAATTTTTTGGGGAAATTCTAAAGACAGTATAAAAGTATTCAGATACCAAAAGAAAATAATTAGAATCATAGCAGATCTCTCAAGCAAAACTAGTTGTAAGCCATACTTCAGTAAATTAGGTATCTTACCACTGCCAAGTATATACATATATGAAACTCTTGTACATATGAAAGCAAGCCTAAGTTTATTCAAAACAAATTCTGAAATTCATATACACAACACTAGAACAAAGAATAATTTATTTGTGAAGTCACACAAAACAAATATGTATGAAAATAGTTTCACATATGCTGGCTTACATCTTTACAATAAGCTACCTGAATCTATAAAAAAGATTGAATCACAACATCAATTTAAGAAATTGTTATTAAACTTCCTTAGAGCCAATAGCTTCTACAGCGTGGATGAATTTTTAAATTTGTAAATATTTAGTTAGCTACTTTAATTATAAATATTGTACTTAGTTTTCAATTTTACGTGACCTATAACATGTACATGTTTTAATGGATGAATCAATAAATCAAATCAAATCAGTGTGGAAATCTCCTTCATCACAGACCCCCAAAGTAGCAAAAGTGGTTGCTTCTGCTGGGGACGTTATGGTCATCTCAAATTATTTATCAGCATGTTGTACCTGCACACACATCAGTCACTGGACAATACTACAGGGATGTCCTGAAAACATTGCAAGTCCATATCAGACGCAAAAGACCACATTTCCATGAAGCAGGCTGGATGCAGCACCACGATAATGCGCGGCCGCATATTGCCAATGTTGTTGCTGAATATGTTGCAAAAGTCAACGTGAAGTACATCCCTCACCCTGCCTATAGTCCGGATTTAGCCCTATGTGATATTTTCTATTCCATAACTTGAAGAAACGCCTTCATGGGAGACATTATCCATTATCAGAAGTGGTGGTGAAGGCTGCGGAGGCGATTTTGAAGGATCTCTCAAAAAATGGTTTCCATCATGTCTTTGAAGACAACTCTGGGACAAATGCAACGCATTCAGGGCAGACTATTTTGAGAAAAACCATCAAAATTATGGGGATAGTAAAGGTACGTTGTCAAAAAAAAAATTGTGATCAGTCTTTATTGAACAGCCCTCCTACATATTGCAAAATAATCATCACCAATATAAAGGTAGGGGAGGGTCAAACATGATTCAAACCATTCAGAAAACCAAGCTAATATGGTGTTCAATGGAAAACATTTTAACGCCTTATTGTTTCTTTTACGTAATGGATAACAGCGAAGTTAAGATTAAGGACGGTTTTTGTCGTATTGTAATACTAAACATCTCATGATTAACAGCGACGTGGAGTTTGCGCTTGACAGTTAATGGCGCGGTTGAATCTCGGATGTGTAACTGACATGCATTTAATGAAAATGTAAACCTACACACGGCACATATGAAAGAACAATTAATTGTTCTACTGTAGATAGCACCTGCAGAACAGTTGATTCCTGTAAAAGATAAGAAATTACTAGCTGTAAAAATGTAAACCAGTATGTTGAAAATGAGCAAATGAATGCGGAGCTAGGAAAGGCACCATCTATATGCACAATAACAGGTTTGTAGAAAAAATTATTGTAATCTTCGATGTTTAAATGATATCAATGTGTATCCTAACGCGAAGCAAGTCTATATTATGTGTTATTTGCTTTTCCATGCGAAGGAGGTCTAAACATTGTTAAATAAGTAGGCACTCCGAACGGCCCTAATCCTGCTATTTTAAATAGTTGCTCTCCATGTAGCTCTCCCTTTAATCTAATTTTTTAAATTTTCTAGTAGCAGCATTGATTTTAAATCAGGCATTGGAGGTTATTTTCTTTTTGTGAATAAATATATTATTTAAAACATGTATGTATTTCATTAATACCTTAACTAGAGGAGAAGGGGAACTGTAATGTTCACTACATTCCTGTTCCAGACACTGGATTATTCCTTTTGTTTTTCAAATTTGTGATTTTTTGTCCAAAATTTTAACATAAATGTTACGAGTTGAAATACTTCACTCACGTCATTCTCATTTAATGTTATTATAAAAGTCTTTATTTCATTAAGTCTTATCGCAGTGTTGCTTATGTTATCTAAATTAAACTTAGCTTGGTGTAATTGATAGAGTCGGCATGATAAATTCAATGCCACGGTCGGGATTTGAACCACGGATCTACTGATTTGCCATCATGACATTAATGACGCATGTCTCGTCATGACTCATGTCATGACGGCAAATTGGCCATGGTAGCTCAATGGATAAGGGCGATTGGACGGAAACCAGTAGATCTGTTGTCAAATCCAGGCCGTGGCATTGAATTTTTCATTTCGACTCCATCAATCCAATATCTTAGTGTAGAGAAATGAATAATTTCCATCAATTAACTTAAATTAGCTTGGTGTAAATTGGAGGTTAGAACATTATTTTCGAGACTCCTATTTTAGATTAAGAAATATTTATCCTTTATTTTTAAATTGCTTGGTTTAAACATTCTAATATCTATGTCGTATGAATACTGATGCAGCCCCTGTCACCTAGGAACACTGAGATGAAATACAACTTTATATCAGAAAGACATTAACTTAAATAAACAATTAAATATAAATAAATAACGTATACCAGAACAGATATATGTCATAATGCTAGCATATACTCCGGAGACGGCCACAGCGACAAGGCCACTCTGCGAAGTTCAGTAAACTTCCTTTGCAATCCCTGTAAACAAACAACCCCACTCTATTGTCTGTTTTGCCCTCAAGACAAATTTGGTGCCACCCATTGTTAAAATGTCATGCGTGCTTCAGACAACAGGCTATAAGATTTTGACCGACACGCAGAACGCATGCTTGCGCATAAAGTTTTGCATCCGGGCCGTTACAGAAAGCGTCTCTGATATCAGGTCCGAAACTGGAAATTCTGAACACTGGTCGTAAGTGGGTATAGGTACGAGCCAATGGAAAATTGGTATTTGTTCATGCGTTTTTGAAAATTCCAAGAAATACCTAGAGTGGGGGTAATTCAAAGTGATGGCGGAAAGTTCGTTTTGTTAGTAAGGACACTTCGGTCCTGTGATCTACGTGAGACGGACACGTATTCGGCACCGCGTAACAAGTACACTTCCGTGCCATTCACCAAGACAAAATGCCGTATTTAACAGTCGTTGAGAGTTAGCGCTAAGAGTAATATATAGGGAAGACGATAAATATATCTCGTTGGACTACGCAGTGATATTGCCTCTGCGCTTCATACCACAATATTGACAGTGACGCTAAACACAGCAACCACACGGACGACGACTTTACGGTGGCGAGCAAAGGGGTATAAGGATAACAATAAACTTCTGCCTACCAGATTCGAGGTGTCATCATTCAACCCACAAATAGACAGGACGCACCCACTTCTGAAGTACAGATGAGAGTTCTCATGCGGGAGCTACAAGTCACCTCGAACCGCTTACAATCTCCCTTTCCTTAACCTCCGCACGCCATCAATCCTTAATTGTGAGGCATTGAGCACAAGCGCGAGCTCGACGTGGTTTGCTACGGGCCGGACTGCCTCAATACTAAATAAAGTTTAATTAATAATTGGAAATCCAAAAATGGGCATGCAAAAGGCAGCAATCTGATGAACACAATAATTTTGACTACATGTGGTAAACGCACAGACTATTATGTCTAACATTCTAGACTACCGAACATTAACTACACCTTAGTAATAGTACGAAATCTAAATGTTTCTATCATTGTAAGCTTAGACTTTGATATGATTGACGTATGAATGTCGAGAGATGTTATTTAAAATTGCCAAGCCTACTCTGTGCAAAATTAAACATTGTGTTAAAAAGACTACATTTTAAGTAAACCATGTAATATACAATTTTAAAGTTTAAAACCATAGAGTTATTTGAAAAAGAAATAGAAAAATTAAAATTTAAGATTTCTCATCTTTCTTGAATGTCTTGCTGTTAAAGTTACTTAGACATTTACAAATGTACGAAAATTTAATACATTTACGAAATTTTAGGCAAAAATTACAAAGAATTACAGAAAGGTAGATAAACCGATTTATTGAGTGTTTTATACAAACGCCAACAAACAGTGCGAGGTTAAGGGACTGGACCATCACCTACGACATCATTCCCTGAACTCCACTAACATTTAAAATTTAATTTCTATGGCTTAGTTTTAATTCTTAGAAACTCAATATACCTGACTTTAAAAAGTATTTTGAGAAAATTTTGAAAATTCTGTAAAATAAATGAGTATTTATTTTTAAAAATGTATTTACACTAATTTCTATAAACCATAGGCTCCAAAATACGTATGTGATTTTATATTATGTACAATAATTAATTAATCATACCGTTGTAATAAGAAAGTTCAAAAGTATTTCAATGTAGGTTTGAAATTTTACAGAATCCACAAAGTTCCATTCAACTGTACTACGGTGCATTTACTACAAACCATCAACCAGCTTATAGAGAAAACGGAGCAATTCCACCTAACTTTACATCTAGCCTTTGTAGACTATAATAAGGTGTTTGACTCAATGGAGCACTCAAGTCTACTACAGGCACTGACCGCTCAAGGATATATACAAAGTACATCCGGATTTTGAATAAAATTTATAGCCAAAGCTTCTCCAAAGTGAGGACAGAAATGGATGGTCCAGCATTCCGCCTAGAAAGAGAAGTTTGCCAGGGTGACCCCATCTCTCCCAAGCTGTTCACATGTGTAATGAATGGAAGACATATTTCGAAAAGTGAAGTGTAACAAGAACTTCGGAATGAATATAAATGGAAGTAGAATAATGAATCTAAGATTTGCTGACGATTTTCTGTTTGCCAAAATCTCGAGAGAATTTTTGTTTGTTTGCTTGTTTGTTTGTTTGTAATTTACGTCCTTCAACGTTAAGTCATATAGGATTATGAATTAAATGGGTAAAATGATGCTCAAATGAGTCCGGGGTCCTTGGAGCTTAGAGCTACATGACATTCGTCTTAAAGGATAAGAGAAAACCCCGGAAAAAATCCATATCCAGGTAACTCACCCTGGCCGAGATTCGAACTCGGAACCTCTTGAACGTGAGGCAGACACGCTACCATCTACGCTACCGAGGCGGGCCCCGGGAGAACTGCAAACTATGTTTGACCAGTTATGCGAACATAGCCAAACTGCAGGACTCTCGCTAAATAAATGAACAACTAAGTTAATGTCAAACGGACCAGTGACATCAATATTAATAGACAGAATACACCTTACATACGTAGGCGAGTATATATACCTGGGGCAACTAATATACTTTAGGACAAAATGCAGAAGGAAGTACAAAGAAGGCTTCTCTAGCTTGGAAGGCATTCTGGGGTCTTACTTTTATACTCTTAGACAGAAACCTAAATAGACGAATAAAATTCTACGCACTATAAACCTGTCTCTACCCTGTTTCACTGTATGCATGTCAGTCACGGTTAGTTACTAACAGCAAAACAGAAGAAAAAATCCAAATATGTCAACGGAAGATGCAACGCAAAGTCGTGGGGGCGTCTCTGAAAGACAGAATCTCAAATACAGCGTTGAACCAGCAATCACAGACCAAAGCCCTGTCGCAATTAGTCACAAGATTAAAATGGAAATGGGGAGGCCACATGGCTCGACTACAAGACAAGTGAACATACAAGGCCACCATGTGGGATCCTCGAATAGGAAAACGACTACAAGGAAGATCGAGACGCAGATGGGCAGATATCTTCAAGAAGCATGTGGGTCAGCAGTGGTCAAGGCTAGCAAGAGAAAGAAGAGACTGGAAATCCCTGGAGCTGCATTTGTGTAAGGACTAATTGTGAACTGTGTAAATAAAGAATGGTCTGGGCAAATTGTGTAAATACGGAGTAGCAGTGACTAAATAGTGAGAAGTATACATATAGAATATGTAACGGCTAAATAGTAGATAATGCAAATACTGGACAGTAGTAACTAAAGAGGGAATATTATAAGCACTAAATAGATTTATTACTAGGCAGTGACTAAACAGTGCACGGATAAGAGACAAAAGTGACAATAAGCGTCTAACGTCTAATAGCTCACCACGTTAAAATAGATGAACTTTTCCTATCTGATAGGAGGACTTTGCACTTCACGGGACATTTCTATTTTGATCCATTAATTTTAATTTCATATTATTCAGAAATAGCTAAGAAAATAAATTAGCATGATCAAGTGAAAACGACACAAGCTGCATAAAATATAGCGCAAATTTCACTCGCTGTATTTACCTCTGCTTGAGCAGAAATGTACATATCCCAATATACTTATATCTTTTCTACATACAAGAAGCACCCAGCACGCTGGCCTACACTCCTTGGAGGAGTTAGTGGATTACAGTAAATATTTCCCTCTCCTTCACGTATCCTCTACAGCTTGGCAAGATATGCATCCACGCCTCTTCTTCCCCGCAAACAGAGCGGGTACACCATTTTCATCAGCAATTTTACATCCACTGTGCTCTAAGACCGATGAGCGAATCTCTGTCGATTGAGCTTAGTTCCATTGTTTTGATATATTGCTCCATACTCTTCATAGATTTTAGCCCACACTGTACTTCCAATAAAAACTCCGCGAGTTTCACAATTAATGCTTTACCTGTCAAAATGCTAAAAGGAGTTCTTAATCTTTTTCAACTCCGTCTATTTTCCTGACCCACCATTCAAATGTGGCTCATCTCTATAGTTTCCAAGCCTTTCTTTTATTCTCATGCCCTGCCGAATGCCGTTCATTCTCGAGTTTCACGATCCCAGACCGCTCTCCATGAACAATTCCCATCCATTCATGTGTAAAGATCGAAAATCCACAGTTCAAATATCGGCCACTGCGAAACGACCGCAAATATAAATTAACACTACAGCCCGAAAATTGAAAGCACTTAAAATGTCACAAATCGCGTTGTTGAGTTTACAATGTCAAGGAAATAAGATTCATCTTAAAGGTTTACCAGAGAGAGTTTTAATATCTGTCATAGTAGCTCAAGCCATAATGGCATCTACTGGCACAGCTGAAAATGTGTAGTGTTTAACGCCCGCTTTTACTACATACGGCAACGCAGGCGATGACACATTGATAGTACATGAGATGAAGATGGAGCAATGGTGGAATGATATGGCGGGGGAAAGCGGAGGTCCCGGAGAAAACCCGCCCCAGCGCCGTGTTCTCCACCACAAATCTCACTTTGCGGGCACAGCTGAAGATTTGTTTCGAATATGGCATTAGTATTTTCTAGACTTACTTATCCTTCCGTTGGGCGCGACAACCTTCGTGACGCCGTTAGTCGCGCTGTATCTTATGGATACATATAACGTTAATTCTGTTTTAGTATCTGTTTTCAATTGTTTTAAAAGGAATGCATCTTATCATGAATCGAAAGCGTTCCTCGGGCATAGTCATACTGAATTTATTGACATTGTTGTCCAGAATTCGTGAACATTTTGCCGTCCTCCGCGGAACATACCAGCAAGTTATAACAGCGCAATTAAGACTTCCATTTCTATTATGTCTGTGTCTCTGCGATCACACTCACGTTCATATTTCACTTTGAAAACATCTACATGTCTGTTGGTGTGTTGCATAATTATATTCAGAATATCATCACTGATGAAAAGTTTCCAGCAGACAAATTCAGTTTTCAAAGTTTTGGCATTCCCCACAACTCCAGGCAGTTTTGCCCTTGCCCTTTCCTTGCGCTTATCTTCATCGCTATCATCTCGTATATTTTTTTCTCACCAAAATAGTAATTTTCATCATTTTCTAGCACTTTATTACTTTACACTACATCAACATCATAAACTGTATTGGTGTCGTGTTTCAGTTATGTCTTCATATTCGAAATCAATTTATATACAAGTATCTTCAAACGACAGCGCAGCATCGTCGAAAATAAGGTGATGATCCTCCTCCAAATCCTCAGAATTTTCCAAATCATATACATGACTCATTTCAAACCTATGTACGATTCACAGTAATAAAGAAACGCACTCTCAATTTACGAGGGCTGTTCAATAAAGAATGATCATAATTTTTTTCGGTCACAATTTCTCGCACTAAAATTCAATCTTATAATATTCTGTTAGCTTAATGTGAAACAAACATGCCGTAGTAGTTTCATTATTGGTACTTCTGGTTCCCGCCTGTGAGAACCAGGCAAGTTCAGACATGTTCAGTATCGGCTGCCGCTGCAATGGAGATATAATGCAGATAAAGTTGATGTTAGAGGAAGATTCGGAGTTTCTTTCAAACTTAATCGCTACTGATGAAACTTGGCTACATCATTTTGATCTTGAGAGGAAGCAGTTAAGCTCAGTGTGGGAATCTTCTTCATGACCAACCCCTAAAAAAGCAAAAGTGGTTGCTTCTGCTTGGAAAGTTATGGTCATCTCATTCTTTGACATTCATGGAGTGGTTTATCAAAATGTTGTACCTGCACACACATCAGTAACTGGAGAATACTACAGGGATGTCCTGAAAACATTGCAAGTCCATGTTAGGAGCAAAAGACTAAATTTCCGTGAAGCAGGCTGGATGCTGCACCATGATAATGGGCGGCCGCATATTGCCAATGTTGTTGCTCAATATCTTGCAAGAATCAACGTGAAGTGCATCCCTCACCTGCCCTATAGTCTGGATTTAGTCCCATGCGACCTTTTCTATTCCCCAAGTTTAAGAAACGGCTTCGTGTAAGGCATTATCCATCTTCAGAAGCAGTGGTGAAGGCTGCGGAGGCTATTTTGAAGGACCTCTCAAAAATGGTTCCGAGCATGTCTTTGAAGACTGGTAGAAACGCTGGGACAAGTGCATTGCATTCAGGGGAGGCTATTTTGAGAAAGACCATCAAAATTATGGGGATGAGTAAAGGTGCGTCGTCAAAAAAAATAAAAAATTGTTGATCAGCCGTCGTGCCTTGCAACAACGCAACTACTTACATCAGCATTCTCTAGGAATGATGTGGTTGGATCCGATAGCGGCGACAATGTGTAACGTGAGTTGGCGCGATGTATCTGTGAGATACAACAGCACACACGTGATGAGATTTGCCTCGTTTGTAAACTTAGCATTAGGGAGAAATGGTTGAAACTTGCACAAAACAATAACAAAGGTATGATGGAAGATGTCCTGGCTCGGCAAGCCCTTACCTCTATTTATTGCCATAATAATGAAACAAACTTTGGCCATCTTTCTCGCAGATACATGCGTGACTAACGAAGGGTTAAGTTCACATAAATCGCAAAAATATGAAAAAGGATGAATAGAGAGGTATAAGAAATGTAGAGGAAAACTAACTTGGAGGGATAGTGAAAGCATTTGATAGTAAGATAGGAGTAGGCCGGTAGTAAACATCTGCATTTAACTTATCAACGCGACCTGGAAAGCGTGTTTTATTAATAGTGAACCTCAAGAAACCAGGGAAAAGCATAAAAGCCTAAAAATTGTACCTATTTGTTTTTCAACAGTAGTGCCTTTAGATACAATTTCCGTCCATACAGTTAAGGTAGATGACTGAAATTTCTGCTAGTATAGGTCATTTAGTTAACCTATCTGTAATCTTATTTGTCTGTTGTGTCTGTCTTACTGCGCATGAATTTTGTTAAATTGGTTGACATTGGATTCATTAAATATTGCAAACATGGAATATAACTGCATTTGATATTTGAATTTCAACTTTAAATCTTGCGCATCCTTTATTTATTTTTATTTTTTAATATTAAATACAACTTATACCATGGGGTAGCTATGTATAATTGATGTTTTTAATTTCAACAATCAGGAATGGATAAATGTCATGACGGCAAGTTGGCCTTGGTATCTCAATGAGTAAGAGTGACTGGAAGGAAATCAGGCGATCCCTGCCTCAAATCCCGGCCTCATGACATTGAACATTTTTCATGTTGACTATCTATCAAAAACCTTAGCCTATATACGGCTAGTGTGAAGAAATTATTAATTTTCATCAATTACCTAAACAAATTAATTTTACTTTTATCTATGTAATATATTAGGTAATATTTCTATTATTTTGTGTTGTCAGAATATAACAAACAATTTTCGTCTCGTATTTTCAAACGCTACCTCAGTCTTCTATGATTCACTCACCACATATGCACAGCAATATACTGTGAAGGAAGTGATGAGCCGATCTCATGGGCATTACAGGGTGTTTGGAAAAATAAAAGTATGTGAGATGGAGAGAGAAAGAGAGAAATATTCTCCCGGACTTAAATTCCAGAAGAGCTTGAAAGGCAACGAGATACTTCTAAATGCTTCTCCCTCTACGTGCATATCAAGGTTACGGGTTCATAGTTTATAAATGGGCTTAAAAGCGATAGCTCCCATGAATGTAAATTTATTGGCACATAAAATAATCCTTTCGGCGCAAATTCTAGCAACAGCAGCATTGACATACCTTGGAAATGACAGAGTCGTTAACAAAGAAAATACTAATTTATTTGCTCGTTCAGATTCGATACCCCAGTGAATAAACTGTGAATTGAGATCGCCGAGTTTTGGTTACTCCGTTACGCGCAAATGAAGGAGTAATGGTTTCAACAGTTACACTATGCGATATTTTTTGGAAAGAAAAGGATATGCTTAACAACCAAGAGTACGAATTGTGCGTTTGCATGTTAGATAATATGGAAGAAAATTTTTCTCAACGATAAATTTTACCAATGAATTCACTTTTTATCTTTCTGGTAAAGTTAATCGCCATAACGTTTGAATTTGGGCAAGTGAAAACCCTAGGGTAGTTATTCAAGAGATTTACCAAAGGTGAACGTCTTCTGTGCTGTAGTTCGGCTGGCCGTTCTCCGGCTCCGACATTTCTCGAGAGGGAGAAGCGGGCTTTTGCCAGTTCTTTAGCGGGAACTTCAGGCAGAGGAAAAGCGTATTTCAAATATTTCATGCATTTGTGCATTTACGTACCAGAGTCCATATTATAATAACGATAATAACATCAGAATTCACGCACGCGCATAATAGCAAACAAACTTCACCAGCGCAAGCACCAAAAGCAACTGAAGCCACGTGGTCCAAACAAAATTATACTGGCAACACGGTGTTGAAATCGGTAGAAAGGTTAGCAACGACAATGTTGATTGGCGCTAGCAAACAATTTTAACTTCCTGACCACGACACCGAATGTACAGACTCCCAGTACTACCAAAAGAAGCTGTTAGTGGGTGTGAAAGGAGTGAAAAAAACATTCGAATACAGTGGTATTGTAATGAATATCTTGCATGAATAATGAAATTGTAAGTTCTATTTCGATGTTTTGAAGATAATATAGCCTTATATTTTCATTCTAAAGATTATTTTGAGGACATGTTTCCAATTGCCCATTACTGTAAGTTGTTACTATTAGCCTTCCGCCTTCGCCCCAAAACGTCAGACCCGAGATTCAATGGCTGTTCTATAAGCTTTTTGAACCTTTTTTCTTCATGGAGAAAACTGTGAAAGGACTAACCTATCTAGACGTCCTTGAAAACTGGCTGTTTCCCCACCTTGAATTATTGGAACCATTAACCTTCCCCCTCCACCGCAAAACGTCAGACACGAGATCCAATGGCTGCACTATAAGCTTTTTGGGCATTTTTTCTTCATGGAGGACACTGTGACAGGACTAACCTATCTAGACGTCCTTGAAAACTGGCTGTTTCCCCACCTTGAATTATTGGAACCATTAACCTTCCCCCTCCACCGCAAAACGTCAGACACGAGATTCAATGGCTGCACTATAAGCTTTTTGGGCATTTTTTCTTCATGGAGGACACTGTGACAGCACTAACCTATCTAGACATGCTTGAAAACTGGTTATTTCCCCAACTTGAAAAAGATACAAATGACTTCATCTTCATTCATGATGGTGCTCCGCCTCATTTCTCTTACCACGTTCGATGTTACCTCAATAACATATTTCCAGGACGTTGGATTGGAAGAGGAGCAGAGTAAGATCAACTTTATATCCTGTGGCCTCTCAGGTCTTCAGATCTCACTTCGTGTGATTCTTATCTATGGGGTTACGTAAAAGATCTCGTATTTATCCCTCCTATGCCTGGCACTGTTGAAGATCTACGACATCGAAATGTTGATGCTGTGAATTCGATAACTGGAGACCAGCTGATTCAAAAAATAAGCCACAGTTTTGATATATGAAGTATAGCACAATGTGCTCATATTGAATGCATAATATAAAATAGTGAAGTTTTCTCTCCCCATGAACACTGAAATCTTGTTTCTATTTGTTGTACTTTAGAAGAAATAAATGTCTGAAATCTGTTCTTTCTTTTTGAATAGCCCTGTATTAAAACTCCATTTAAAGGAGATGATTTTAGAAGGTAGAAATCTGGGACGACCAACAAGACCATGCTTTGGCCAGAATTATCAATATAACTAAATACTAAGTCAAAACATGGTACAGTTTTAAACCTTCCTACAGGCAGAAACAAAGAGGAAAAAGAATTCAGTAATTTTATACAAAGTAAATGGAAAGCGGATTGAGGAAATATGAAACGGGGTTAAGACCAGCATCGAAAATACAAAAGTAAAATAATAAAGGCAGAATGAAATTGCTTTAACTCGTAAAAATAGAACTGCAGTATTTAATTATCTTTGCCTGCTGTAGAGTTTGATTTTGTCCTCGCAGAGTCGTGACTAAGTAAAGCAACGAATGTGGTTTTTATGATAAAAATCAATGAAATCATCTCGCATGCACATTTCTATTGAATGGAATGGATATTAATAATCACTGGAGGGCGAGCCAGACAACCATTGTTTTGCTTGCCTTTATTGCCAACCGCTTCAGGGGCACAGTTCAAAAATAGAATGTGAATTTGCTTCAAAGTGCTGGCTGCATGCTACGAATATTGACATGCCTTTTCAGAATCGGTTTGGCTTCGTTTACTTGTAATGTGCGCCGGGGTACAATTGGCTCAGCCAGAATGTTATTGCTTTATAGTAAGGTAATTGAAATACAACCCATATGGGCTGCATCGACAGTGTGTTGATGCGCAAATAACAGCACTTGTGTTCGAATCTCAAACGTAATTATAACAAGGAGAATATTTAAGTCACTAAATGTGCAAAGTCGGTTTCTGGAATCTTACACTATGTCCCTTTTGGACATAAATTTGATAGTTCGGAATAAAATGGGTGCACGATGACAGTGTTAAACAGAACGCCTTTAACCCTGGTCATAGTTACTAAGGAGTTTAGCTTCGGTGAGAGACAAAAGTGTCTTCACTTTTCCAAGTTTTCCTATGTGCTTGAGTAAAGCAAAAACAGACGCAAAAAATAACGAGAGGAACAAAAACCAGGACAACCAACAAAAAGGCAATCGAACGAAATGTCTAAGGCGTTCTTTCAGAGTAATAGGTTCAAATCCCGGGTACCTAGTTTTCCTTCTTTGGTCGACTTTTGCAGCCGTCAGATAAATATTGAGCTATTCAGTATTACAACACAAAAAATTAATCCACAGGCTAAAAGGTGTATTGTTACATATAACCTGTCGGGAAATAATATAAAAAACTGGCTTGTTTCGTGAAATGAAGAATCGGCTAAAAATATTTTAAATTTTCCATGTCATGAGGAAGTTAATGAATTTGTTTGTAAGCTAGAATAAAGAGAATTATAGTTTTTTGTATTTTTTAACTTAGATAATGGAGACAGTGACAATGAAAACTCCCTCTTAACATAAGTGATATTAACAGCCATGGCAATTGCATTGAATTAGACATGCAGGCATTTCATAAACTATGTCTAAATTATTTTAAACATACACATAATATACCAACTTCCATGTTCCAGTTTCGATTTTAACAACTTATACAAGTTTCAAAAATTGAATTCGTGTTTCCTTACTAGTGGCACCATGAAAAAAATGTCTATAGAAAGAAAGAAGAAAAGAAAGCCTGCTTACGGTACATGTACAAGAAAACAGAAGAATCATTAACATAATATAGTAAAGAAAGGAAAGGGGTTAAAAAGATAGAGAAGCCCATCAAGAGAGTGGATCCAATATCTGTCTAACTTATAACACGACTTACATAGTCGCCAATGGACAGCATATAGAATAGCAAAACATTTAAATAAACAACCAAGTCATAAAAATCTAAACGTAGACAAATTTCAAATGGAAGAATTAAAAACAAACAAAACAAAGGCTAGTGACCCATACGGAATAAATCCGAGTTAATTAAATATGCTGATATGTCTTTTAAACTAAGATTTTTACACGTACTTAGAATATAGTGGTGAAAGCTCAGCATACCAACTATGCCCAACTCGGTAGCGTAGATGGTAGAGTGTCTGCCTCAGGTTTAAGAGGTCCCGAGTATCGAATCTCGGTCACGGCGAGTTACCTGGATAAGGTTTTTCCGGGGTTTTCACTTATCCTGAAAGACGAATGTCTCTAAGGACCTTGGGGTCATTTAAGCAAAATGTCCTCCATTCCTCTCATCGTCTGATATGACTTAACTTTGGAGAACTTTAAAAAAAAAAAAAAAAAAAAAAAAAAAAAAAAAAAAAACACCTAACTACATGGCGACAAGGAGAAGTCAAACCAATTTATAAAAGAGAATACCAACATCAACCATAAACGTACCGTTTAACACACTGCTAGAATGCTAGAATATGCCAGAATAATAGCCATAAAAATAGAAGAAGAATTGAAAGCACGTTAGGAAAGAGGCAGAAGAGGTTTCGAAAGGACACGTCCCGTGCACATGGAGTATGTGCTGTAAAACAAACTATAGATAAAAGAGAAAGAAAGAAAGAAAGAAGGAAAGAAACAGAGAGACATGTCTATTATTCATAGATTTAGAAAAAGCCTTTGATAGAGTAAATAGACAATTACAATAGAATACCCTGGAAAACAACGGTAGACCCGTTGCTATCCAGAAGCGTTAACATTATTTTTAAATAAGTCAAAGAGTGAGACAACGGCGCCCTTTATCACCTTTTTACTTAATATCTCTATAGACAACTTCATATTTCAATGAAAAAAGAACATTTAAATGAGGAACCGATATTAGTAAATCAAAAGCAAAAGCATTTAAGTAAATTTAGTATAAACATATTTTAAATATTTTGAACTCTAAATAAAATTATCATGTAAATAAACATTGATTTTTTCGAAGCCAAATTAAAACAACTGTCACATCACAAATCTGACACTTGCAATTTTTAAAATCGTCTTTTTACTTAGAGATCTCAAGCATGTAGTTGCAGAAAAATTTTGCTGTGGAAACTTATTATAGTTAAATAGTAGAGAGAGTATAATGTTGCATCTTAATATAGCAATATAGAATAAATTTTAATTGTTGCCGTCATATAACTTAAACACATTCTTTTAAAAGCAATTATCCCCTTTTCTGCTATATTTAGTCGGTATAAACATATGCAGAAGTCGTTTTACTGCAATTTCTTTCTATTTAAATGGAATTAGGCTTTGGATAGAGTCAGACTGAAAAATTCAATGCCATAGCCGGAATTTCAACCAAGGATCCCCAGGTTTCCCCTCGGTTGCTCTAAACCATTGAGCTACCATGACCGTTATGTCATACAAGTCACTTGGAGAATTTAATGTGTCATGATAGCTCAATTTTTTAGAGCAACCGGATGGACAGCGGGAGATCCGTGATTCAAATCCCGGTTGTAGTACTGAATTTAGTGATAAATAGGGAAATAAATAATTACTTCATATCTGTGGAAGAATAGTTTTCTAGAATTCAAACTAATAAAAATAGGTATCTAGTATCTTATCTTTTTAAAAATCTATATAAATTATGCAGCTTAATGGAAATTAATTTTTCTTTCACACTAGCTGTGTGTAGGATGCACTATGAAAAGGTAGAGTCAGACTGAAAAATTCAGTGCCATAGCTGGGATTTGCACCACGGATCTTTGGTCTCCGTCCAGCCATTCTTAGTCATTGAGCTACTATGGCCAACGTGCCAGGATGATATTAAATTCTCCATTAAATTTTTCAGTCTGACTCTACCCTTTCATAGTGCGTCCCACAGACGACTAGTGTGAAAGAACAATTAATTTCCATTAATTGTACCTAATAGTGGTCCGAACTATAGAGCCCAGGCCTTAAAGTACTTACGGCATAGTAAGTCGCCATTAAGGTAGTCGTCTCATGTGTTTTTGAGAACTCATAAGTGGTTTAAGTTTGATTTATGAGTCACTATGTTTACACTCAAACTTCACTTACTTGTATAATTGAAACGTTTTCAACATCATTCGATCTCATCCTCAGCTGTTTGGTGACTACATGAACCTTCCTCTTCTTCCACTACTACGGAGCTCCGATCACTCTGCCATCTGGTGTTAGGGGCACTAAGTTTTAATACTTCATTTAATGCCGGGATTTCAAAATTTATAACTTTATCACGGTTTTTGTTTATGAATATTTTTTCCCAAATATCCAATTTATAACTTTATCACGGTTTTTGTTTATGAATATTTTTTCCCAAATATCCAATATATCCTAGTGGTTTACCGGGAAAAATACGAGTCAGTTGGAGAATTGTTTAGGAGACTTCAAAATACATACTTCTGGAAAATTTTGGAAATCAATATTTCAATGCCCGATTTCACCAACAGATGTTAAGACTTAACACGAGTTTGGCAATAGTTAAAACAAAAATTGCATTTCACCAACGAGTGTTAGCGTAACACTTGTGTTAAATCTTTTGTTAAACCAACACGCCAAATTTCTGATGTTAAGTGCTTAACAATTGTAAGTAGTCAAGATGGCGAGCATAAACTCAACTGTTGATGTCGATTTGCTATATTTAAGACCGTCTAAATGGCATTTGCAATAGAGTACGGCCTATGAAGAGATATAATTTTGAGGAGCTATCCGAAGAAAATTTTTTACTGAGGTATAGACTGTTGAAACATGTTGCTATGAAGGTAGTACAAGAGAAGCTAGAACATGCATCGAAGGGAATATGGCGATCTCGCCTTTGCTTCAAGTATCAATAACCTTGCAATTTTATAATTTACTGAATTATGTGGATAATACATTATTCACCTCCCGTCTGGAAACGTTCAAGTCACTTGCCCTCATTCGCAATACTGAGTTAGAACATGCATCGAAAGGAATAAGCCGATCTCGCCTTTGCATCAAGTATTAATAGCTTTGCGATTTTATCATTCACTGTTGATAATACACTGTCCACCTTCCGTCTTGAAACGTGCAAGTCACTCGTCACTTGTACTTCTTCGCACCTCGTTTTAAATTTACGTAATGCATTTCGTTTGTAGTAATGACACATGCATTTCTATTAAGCTTGTTTCTAATTTTTCCCGTGTGACATCTTTCTCTTTTACATTCACCACATCCGTCCTATTTTCCACGATATCGTTATACTTCGTCACCAATTCAATTAACAATCCTTTCTCCATTTGTGAGAAATTTGTTTCGTGGCTTTTGTTTATGATTTTGTTCATCCACCATGTTTTTAGTTGTGTGCAGACTGCGGTGCAGACGAAAATGAAAACAAAACCGCATCGTAGTACGTTCAGAAAATAATACGACTCATCCACAGCCTTCTATAACTGTAATATTTACAAGATTCTTGGCATTAGCACGTGTTTGTTAACATTTTCAGATAACAGGTTGTTGAAATGCAAGAAAGTGTTAGCGCTATTACAATTGTTACGTTACATTTGTTAACGTCAATTTTAACATCTGTTGGTGAAATAGGGCTTAAGTGTAAAAAGTAAACATAGACAACAGTGATATGATTAAACTCCACATTATACATAAAATGCCTATGCACAGAGTATACTGTTTCATTAATGGTACGTGGTTTTCTGAAGACAGAAATCTTAAAGTTTAAATACACTTTGGCCTTAGCTAGGTCGCTGCACCTGAAACCATTTCCGTAGTCACTGAGTTACGTCTAATATTTATTATGCTGGATTAACGGCACGCTCGACTACAAAATTAAGGGACACCGGGACTGAAATTTCTATTTTCTATATTTCTATACCTACAAACTTCAAATTCTGCATGCCTAAAGGGTTTTATATTAGAAAACACCACACCAAGTTTCAGTAATTTCTGATGATTAGTTTTGAAGGAATTAATTTTTTATTATTGTTTTAATTAAATTTTATCGCAGTATTAAAATTAATGCATGCGCATCACCAATTATTCTATTGCAATAACTCTGTTATTTTTTCATGCCCACTAACTATATAAACAACTGCAGTCTCTGTCTGGAAGAACAATACATTACTTTTAGGGAAATTATTTTTTTAATTATGCAGAACATTGAATTGAATTTTTTAAATATTTTTTTGCATTTAAAATTTTGTTACAGCCAAACCAAGTCTTAAATCCTATAGCCAGAGACTGAAGTTGTAGACCCATACATGAAGCACATGCTGAAAGAAATTCAGAGCCATAGCTCAAAAATTAATGCGTGTGGATCAGATAATGTATTAAAAAATGTAAAGTGGAGAAAAATCAATTTTTCTAAAAACATGCACCAAAAATAAAGTGAACAGTACCTTACTACATTAGAATTGCCCTGAAGCATATGTGAGACCCTCCCTCTTTTGTCTGGCAAGCTCTCTCTGCATTTTTGTCTGTTTTTCTTTGAGGCGAGCTGTTTTCTTATGTTGCAATGAAGATCGCGTGCTCTCGTATATTCTGCGTTTGTCACGTCTCTTCACAATTTTCTTCTGCACACTTGTCACTGCACTGGTGGTTAGCTCACATTTTAGTTCCTGAGTTGCAGAACAGCCCATATTAAACTCTGCTACTGCAATTGCTGCTGCAATTTCTATTCTCCTGCAGGATACAAAAGTAATTTTGGGACATTTTCTCCAAATTAGTGCATGTAGTGACTCATTTTGATTTTGAGTAGCACCACGCACACACCTTGACAACAGTTCATCACTTGCTAGTCTTTGATAAACAGGTAATATTTTGCAAACTAACTGCTCTGTTAGTTTAACAGGCATCTTCTGATGGCTCATGGGTCTCTTTCCTTGTGCAATGCTTTTATTGTAAAAACACCAGGTGTCGACACCTTGGGGACACTTGCTATGTTGAGGCTTGGAATCCGTTGAAACATAATGACTAAGGGTTGCATAAATGGCTTCTTTCATTTTAGGGACACTAGGTATGTTGTTCACTATGGCATGTCTATAATAATTAGTTAATTTGGTAATGGTGGCATTGGTAAGTGTCCCAGATCCTCGCCCACCAAGTTTTACTCCCTTTTTCTTCCATGTTTCTACAGTGTTTCGCAGCCCACTTCCCATTCTTTTAGCAACATGGTTTATGCACTCCTCTTTGTGCAGGACAACTGTGTTACCATATATGTTTTCATTTGATAAATGATTAAATGTTTTTGAATCACCATCTGATAGTACAGTTGTGTAGCGCATCTTACACTCTGACACTGAACGTTTCCATAGTATGTCTGCAGCAAAAACCTCCATTGATGTGGATGAGCCCTCATAATTTTTGTTGCATTCACCACTAGATGAATGTCCCTCAAACCAAATGCAAAACTCTGGTGAATCATGTCCCAATTCTGTGGCTGTAATGGCACACATTGCACAATATTTGGAAACTACTGTGTAGTCCAGCACCATTCCAGTTAGAATGTCCATCACAATTCCTACATTATAGTTGGATGTATATCCCCGCTTGTGCCATGAACCATCATAACTTACAGAAACATCAATTACATTGTTCTCATCTGCAGTTTCATCAGCACCATTTAACTTCATGTACGCTCTTCTCACTACCTCCCTGGACTGAAGGAGAGCTTTTTCTTTTAGTTTTTTACTGTAAAAAGCCACCTCCTTCATATGACTGGTAAATGTTTTGGAATCCATACCAGACATACCTAATGCACAACAAAATTTTTCTAAGCCACTGTGACCTACACCCAATCCCAAAAAAGCATCCACAATTTTCCTGTTCACTTCAAAGGGAGGTCTCTTAGACTTTTCATCCTCAACTCTAGGACTAGAATAACTCTGCCCTGGGCTGAAACCACACTCACTGCACTTTAGCACTAACTTTACTGCAAAGCCATATTTTTCTCTAAATTTCAGTGTAAGTGAGCATTTAGTACACTCGCCACACTTTACATTGCTCAGAAGTTGATTCAGAGAACTGCTGTGCACCAAAATATACTCACTGTTTGCCCCTGCATTACCACAAATATATTCACTATTTACACTGTCATCTCTCTGAAATCTTGAAAATTTCTCCTGCGTTTTACAAATACTTACAGTTTCAATTACAGTAGCCTGCTCACCTATGTCCATTTCCAAATGTGAAGATGAAGTACTAGCATGTTCTTCTGTGTCCAACTGTGTATTTGAGATGGAAATCTGGTCTACAGGTTTCTTATTCCATCTGGCTAAACCACGTTTTTTTGCAAGGTCTCTTTTTTTGTTATTTCTACTCACCGGCTTATGCCAACGTGAAGAAGTAGCATGCATTATGCTGTTTATATATTTCACAACACACTACACCTTAGAAAAATCAACTAACTTGCTTACACACTTATTTCATAAACAGAAGCACATGTAAACAAAAGCACATTTCTCTAAAGGATGACGCCATAATACATTGAACCAAACACAGGAGTCAAAACAAGAATGAATCAACAAGTATTCTCTAAGTTTATTGCAAAAAACACAGAATAATCACATAGATTAAGAGTTGTTTTGCATTTTCTTAGTTGCGAGAACACTCAAAATATGTTGACAATTTTTTGTATGGCATTTATGCTTTGATATTTTCTGAGTAAAGACTTTGTATATAATACGTAGTAATAGTTCACCGAAGTTTCGCCAGATAGCAGCAAAAAGCTCTGCTGCAAGATTATAACACAATTTTAGAGGAAAAACCAGCCAAAAAACGATTAAAATTGGCAAAAAGAGTCCATCATGCTGGATAAGGAAGAAAGGGGGCGTTTAAATGGCCAGGCTCCGAGCATTTAAACCCTGCACTAGACCTTTAAAAATGGCAGAAATCAAAAACTCTTACACAATTCAATATAGGAAGGTTTGGGGAACATTTATACGTATAAATCTAAAAATCGTAAATTTTGAGATTTTTGGCCTATTTTTCAGTCCCAGTGTCCCTTAACAGGGTCATTACTATGCAAACTGTTTGTTCTATTTGATCCTAACGAAAACAGAGTTGCAAATTAATTTAACCATTACATGGGACTAATTGAGCAGGTCGGGATAATGAAATCAAATTATCAAATCTCCATGGTATTATATTCACTAAATGAATTAATTTAATGGGCGATTAGTACAAATATTGGATTACGAGGGGAAGGATGGGTAACAGTGACAAAAATCACCTGTTCTGGCGATATTGTCCGTATCGCTAAAAAGCACTATAACTAACCTGTAATAAACAAATTACAATTGTTAGGTCGGGCACCTAAAATGTTTGTAACGTTGGAGATAAAGCGCACCGAATTACATTAGCAGAATACAAACAACGTTGGCTATGTTATTGTACATTATTTCTCTAGAGTTACGACTCGCTTGAGAGAAATTGACCACTGAAGGTCACAGCCTGCCACAAGTCAAACATTCCGACTTTACTTTTATTTAAAAGCAAATACAGTAGAACTTCATATAGGCGACATTTCTGAACTTTTTGTTTATGTACTTCAAATGTATACCTACTTGAAGTGACACTAAATTATTAATCTAGAGCGAATTTCAGTATCTTCTACTTTGCTTTGTTCCTTATTTAATTCTTCCTCTAGTTGTCCCACCCCCTCTCAGTGTAGTTTAAGAGAATTTCGGTTAATCGAAGCTTTACTGTAGTCTAAATCCACATTGATATATCTCTTAACATTAACTATCGTGGAATAGGATGTTAGAAGAGAATTTATATGTTCACATCACTGAATGATTCAAATATTCTGTGAAAGAGGGTCAGTGCTTCGAAAATGGATGCAAATTCTTATCAAACAGGTAGAAAGATCCTTCGGTTTAATCCTGCCTCTCGGGAGGCATATGCATCCATCATGACTTTTATCACTTAGCCTTCCAGCAAATAGGGCGTGTATTTCGTCATTTAAGGGTAAAAATGGGACAATCACTGGGAAAGTAATCGCAGAAGAATACAGATCTGAGGGGTAAGATTCCAGAAAGATTTCCTAAGAAACAAAACCGACTGACTGACTTTAGCGCTCAATAATTTTATATTATAAGGGATTGAAAGGATTTAAATGATTATGTAAATCTATTTAATAATTTAAACAAGTAAAAAATAAATTATTTAAAATATTGAATAATGGTATGAAAAAGTTATTATATAAAATTTATGAAGAAATGTATAAAAGTTGAATGATGATTTGTCGTAATGGCAACGACAAAAAGACTATATAAGCACCTGGACTGGAGGTGATTCCTTCTCTGAGACCCGTGAGAGGCGGAGTCCCCGAAGGCTCTGTACTATCCCCCACACTTTTTAGTGTGTTCATGGCAGACTTTCCAATTCAACCACAAGTCGAAATGGCACAGTACGCTGATGACGTGTTGTTGTTCTGCAAAAACAGACACATACTCAGAGCCTTCAACCCAATACAGAGACACCTCCGTCTCACACAAGAGTGGTGTAGGCGTTGGCGGATGTCCGTAAATCCGGACAAAAGCCACGCCATCCTTTTCAGAAAGCGCCACAGCCCCGCTGACTGCCCCAACTTCCACTTTAGAGGCCGCAGAGTGGACTAATTCCATCAAGTACCTGGGCGTTCAACTTGATAGAGGACTAACTTTCCGCGGACACATCAGGGAACTATCTGCAAGGGTACAGGGGGCTATTGCCTCTCTGTACCGAATGCTGGGTTCGAGCTCGATGCCAGTCCGCTTAAAGTTACACCTCTTTCGAGCGCTGATATTCCCACTCATGTTGTACGCCTGTGAAATCTGGGGCATGGCTGCAGATAGCTGGATAGCATACCTTCAGCGGGAACACAATAGAGGACTCCGATCCATCTATTCTGTGGGCTGTTCTTGCCCCGTGACGTTGCTTCACGAAGCTTCTCTTCTCCCATACGTGGAGGACGAAATTAGGCGCAGGGCGACAAAATTCTACGCTCAAATTCCAGCTCACAGAAGCGCCCTGGTTCGGTCTCTAGGAGACTACGACGCTTTACCGGGTACCCCGTATGGCATGCGGGCACCCGAGGTAGAAAAGGAGTTAATCCAAACAGCAGCATAAGCTGAATTTCAAAAATCACCAAATTGTAGCTGTTTGCTACAAAATTTACCCCACTTTATATCAAACTAAAACACCAGGGTGTAAACAAAAAAGCGGTTTGTCATCTTGTACAAAATAAAGAGGAGCCAAAAGCTACCTCATTAAAATTTCCTCATTAAAATAATTCCACCTCATCCTGTAATCATCAAAATTTTCAACCTGCAGTCAGACCCAAAACCTGGGTGGGTAAGCAGCAAAAACATTCTGGCTGTTAACAGCCTTCAGTATTCGACTTGGACTTGATTGTTCTTCTTCATTTGACTTCCATGGTAAAAGGACGTGTGAGTAAGTCCGCAAATAGACGCACAATTTTTGTGTGTAAGAATATATGTATCAGTATATTTTATTTGGTGTAACCGAGAAGTGATTATTGGTGAATAGATAAAAGGATTGCAACAGAGAATACTGATATCGATTGTTTTATGTTACAAAAAAATTTCATCTTTAATAAATCTCAGAGTATGGAGATTCGTTGAGGAAATTATACATAATCTTTTATTTAAAACAACATTGTCCTTCCATATCTGCGACCACCCCTGAAAAGAAGAGTCCATGAAGATACCAGAGCAGTCTAGGAACGACTAGATCGAACTCCGAGAACTTCGAAGAAGTCCATCATCACCCAACTTTCTTTCTACACCTCATATTGGAATATTATTTATGTTCCAGGATGTATGTGGATATGTCAGGTGTAAGCAATGTGAGTGGACAGGTCAGATTTATTTATTGATATCGATCAGTTTTAATAGGTGCATCGCGTTTAAATGCTTATATGTCATTTCCATAAAGTACACTTATTTCAGACTTGTATACTTAGCACTTTTCACTTTAAAAATTATAGTATACAATTTAATTTCTAGCATTACTATTGAGAGCTTCAACATACAAGGATTTAAAAATATTTTGGGACTATTTAAAAACATTAAGTATTTTGTGTAAAGTTGGTAACCCTGAAATCTGAAATAATAACGAAATTCAGTTCAAATTGGAGCTGATTTTTATCAGCTTAAATGCTTTTTATGGGAAAGACGTTTAACATGACATTGCCAACAGTGAGCTAGAAGAATTACAGTGGTCACGCCCCTATTTTGTTGAGAAATTTCATTGCATGCTTTATATACTTGACCTTTAGGAATGATAAGAAACTAGTAGGAGAAAGAAATGCAAAACAGTTGGTTAACCAACGTAGCTTGACCTGTTGTCATAATTTTCCATCCTCTGGATATACTACAAGTCCAGAAACACAAAAATAAAGCATACATAAAGAGCCAAATATAATAAACAATATAATAAATATAGTATAATAAACAATTGGAAGATTACAATACACGATTTACATCTCAGAAAAAATGTTGGAAGTGTCCTCCAACAGCATTTATACATGTTTGCACTCGTCTCACCATATTCTAAGAAGTTTTACGCAGATTATATCAAATTGAGAGTAGGTTATTTCCAGTAAGATGGAGCAACGTGCCATATATCTAATGACATCATGGAACTTGTAATCAGTTTTTTTTATGCCCGCCTAGGTAGCGTGGTGGTAGTATGTCTGTCTCACGTTCAAGAGGTCCCGAGTTCGAATCTCGGTCAGGGTGAGTTACCTGGATAAGCTTTTTTCGGGGTTTTCCCTTATCCTGAAATACGAATGTCGAGTAACTCTAAGCTCTATGGACTCCGGGCTCATTTGAGTATCGTTTCACCCATTCCATTCATCGTCCGATATGACTAAATATTGAAGCACGTAAATCACACAAAGATAAATAAAATAAAAGAATAATAAAAAATATAATGTACAAGAATAGGCCAAGGACAATTGATATTCTCAAGGAATCCATTCGAATCGAAATAAGTAACATTGGCGAGGATACTCTCCGTAAAACTTCAGAGAATATGGCGAGAAGGGTGCAAACATGTGATACAATTTTTAATGGGTGGCGCACAGTTCCGCGTTGACGCTACAGTTTGAAGCAAATAGTGTTTAGCTCAGGGTAAAGCAATGAGGTTTATCTCAGGGTATGCGCGAGTCTGTATGAGAGGGATAGTTTTAATGTCACTGGAATGCCCGTTTCAAACTGGTTTAATGGCTGCTTCTTTTATTATTACATTAAACTGGAAGTTGTCGACCAAGGGTTACCAATATCACTGTTTAAAGCTACTATATGTGAAATGCTTATTACTCGATAAAACTTAATTCGTTCTTCACGTATATATGAACCAACAAATATCTTCTCTCATCGCTTCTGGTCTGCCCCCGACCAAGACAAGAAGAGGAGGACTTCCCTAATCGACTTCACGCCGAAGACTGACTGTCCTTACTGGGCACAGCTGCGCGTAAGTGTATGTGACTTTCACTTTCTCGAAGCCTTCTTTTCACACAAAGTATCCCTTTGTGACTATCTTTGTCCATTGTAATTACTATAATACTCGGCCATGCCATTATTAAGGGTCCGAAGAATACCTATTCAAAAGGAGTCAAGTGCTGCCCTTTAGAACTCTGCTAAGGACACTGTTTCTTACGTTTCTTTTGTTAAAACAACCATTCAACCCCATTGCTATTCGACTCAACTGCACCTGCACGCGTTCCACACAAATATACATTTCTTTGAAATCCATGATGACTCTTTACTTATTTCAATCCTTTAATTTTGGTGCCACATGTATAGTGAGTGTAAATATGTTTAGATGCTGGTGGAGGACTATTTTCTCTGATATGTAGAGTTAGATTACTTCCGTAAAAGCCCTGGCATAATGCATTGCTTACCTTAGGAGCGACTCTCACCACCGATGGACGTGGCTTAGGCGTGAGGTGATTGGGGAAGTTCCTCGATGCCGTCCAGCATGTCATCTGCACATTCCTCGAAAACGTACCTCTCGGCTCTGCTGCTGCACTCATATTCAGACGTTGCTGAGTAATCACTTTCCGAATCACTGCTGCTACTGTCCCTCAGTTTTTATATATTTCTCTTCCACTTGGTGAACATGCCGGCAAACTGGACCCCATTCTGCTTCTCCTATTTCACCAAATCGCTGTTCGCACAAACGCCACACGTCTCCCATGTTGAAGCCCACATTGCAAAGCGCAACCCATTCGTTTACATTTGCCCAAATTTTTTCTATGGCATTCAGGTTGGGATGGTATGGTGGTAAGCGGAGAACTACGTGTCCATCTTCTTCTAAAATTGCATCCACAATATATTTCTTATGTTTTGGTTTATGCAACTTTATAAGATCATATAGTTCCGCTTTCAGCATATGGCTTCCGGACGGAAACCTATGCTTAACCAACCAGTCTTGTACGAGGGCTATCCAGAAAGTAGATTACGTTTTCGTCTGTTTCCGCTAGGGGCGGGGCTAGCGCGGCCATCTTGGGGTCAGAGCGTTGCGCAGCTCAGTCGGCATCTAGCCGTGCTAGTGAGAGGTTCGTGTTGTGCTCTGTTCAGATACTGTGACGGTTTGAAATGTCTGCGTTAATTGAAAATCCCGCGAGCTGCGAGGTGCGTGCAGTAATAAGGTTTCTGACTGCAAAAAACTGTAAACCGATAGAAATCTATCGGCAGCTTTGTGAAGTGTATGGGGACAACATTATCACTGAAGGTGGAGTGCGTCAGTGGGTCATCAGATTTAAAAATGGCCGAACCAATGTTCACGACAAAGATCGAAGTGGGAGACCCAGCATAGTGACTGCCGAACTTGTCGAAAAAGTCGATGCTAAAGTCCGTGAAAATCGAAGGTTCACAATAACGGAACTTTCTTTGAGTTTTCCACAAATTTCGCGAAGTTTGTTGCACGAAATCATCAGCGAAAAGCTTGGTTACCACAAGTTTTGTGCAAGATGGATTCCAAAAATCTTGACAGAGGACCACAAAAATCAGCGAATGGCTGCAGCGTTGAACTTTTTGGACGTTTACCATAAGGATGGTGACTCTTTACTCGATCGCATCGTTACTGGTGACGAAACATGGGTGAAACACGTGAACTGTGAAACGAAATTGCAATCAATGCAGTGGGGGCACACAAGTTCTCCCCAAAAACCCAAGAAATGCATGCAAACAATGTCGGCAAGGAAGATGATGGCGACTGTTTTTTGGGACAGAAAAGGTGTGATTTTGGTGGACTTGCTGGAAAGAGGCACTACAATAAACTCTCAAAGGTATTGCCAAACTCTCCAAAAACTCAGAAGAGCCATTCAAAACAAGCGCAGAGGAATTTTGAGCTCTAAGATCTTGTTGATTCACGACAACGCACGGCCCCACACGGCAAATGTCACTCGTGAAGTTCTTGAATCTTTTAAGTGGGAGTTGTTTCCTCATCCGCCGTACAGTCCCGACCTGGCACCGAGCGACTTCCACCTATTCCCAGCAATGAAGAAGTGGCTGGCTATGCAGCGTTTTGATGACGACGCACAGCTGCAAGAAGAGGTAACGAAGTGGTTGAAGGCGAAGGCGGCCGAATTTTTCGACGAAGGAATTTCCAAGCTCGTACATCGCTACGATAAATGCCTTAATTTGAATGGTGACTATGTCGAAAAGTAGTATTTGAGTGTGGCTTTCATCTGTATATAATAAAATTTGTTTCCTATACTTTGTTTACTTTTTATTCCAAAACGTAATCTACTTTCTGGATAGCCCTCGTATATCCTGCGTTTTTGTTTTCGCTATGGGGCATTTTTATCTGGTCACATTGTGATATGAAATGTTTTCTATCACAAGAACAGACCTTTCTGGAAGATTGGTCTTTAGTTTTTCTTTAACTGCATTCTAACTGATAAGTTTCACAGATTTAGTGTTCCCAACAAAGCACGTGATAACTAAGTTCACTCGTCTAGATGAGGATACACACTGACATTTGCGCATACAGGTTGACGCATACGGCTGGGTCGGGAGTGAGAGAGGTACGAACAGGCATACATGAGGCGCCAAGCGGATATTGAAATCAGGCTCGGCCGCTGAACACCCAGGGCTTTTATGGGAATACGGTTACTCTAAATAGTGTAATGTGATCTACCAATTGTGTATTACATTCTCCCAAAGTTACACGTGTGGCCCATTATTGTTTTAAAGGTTATGGCAGGTTGAAATGGTTCAGATTTATATGGATCGTTCTGTATTATGTAAGAACAGTTTTGATTTGTAGGAAGAAAAAGAATGTATTTTACCATGCATTCTATTTGTAGAGTCTCTATCAAATACCATGGTCACAATGGGAGCACTGAGTAGAAAATAGAAATGGAATAGAAAATAGTTGTTGGAGTTGTTTTAGTCTCAGATCTGCAGGTTTTCTAACGTTGCTTTTCTTAAGATAGCTAAATATAAATAAATCCAAATTCACCATCTTCCAAGGAGGGACACAAAGAATTTCAAAAAAGCCTCCACGCTTCAATCTACCGTTTACATGGTAACTTCTTTCAAAATTCTGTTTCCTCAAAAATTAGTAACGATTTGGATTAAAATACTCTATATTTAAGATATTTTCATAACAATATAAGTGTATATATTTTCTGGGAATATGCTATGAAGTCCCTACATTCTAAATAATCACTGTATAACTGGAAAAGCGTTAAAGATAAACAATTAATTAGTAGACAAAAAGTATAGGTATCGCTAAAGTACAAAATTTACCCAAATCACATCAATATTTTTGGGAAATTAACCATTTTCGAGATATTTGGTGTTATTGCTGTTAACTTTGAAGAAATTATACTTGTCTTAAAGGGAAACTTATAATTCCTGGCCAGATCATTTCAACATCACATAGCAACATAGTCTTGAAAAAAATTACTTTACCTATTATATTGTGCAAGAAAACGTTTAAAAATGAGTTGAAATTTTTATGGATTAACAGAAAATACACAGAATAATATGCTTTTGTACGAATAGCTTATAAAACTGCGTAGATATAGTGATGTGAATGTAATAATTTAACTTTTTTATTAAGGTTAATACATATTTGTCCATATTAGTCTGCTTTCAAAAGATAGGAAATAATAAATGAATAAAGAAGATTTTACCACCCCTGCGTAAAGCACATTAAAACAAGTGAATATATTTTCAAAATTCCGTAGAGTTTATCATAGATGATGAAAATTTTGACCCCTAGGACACTCTCTTCTCTAAAAAATCAACAATGTTCCAGCAAGCACCTTAAGCAACCCAGCAAATCCGAAACAAATAATTCTTTGTTCACTGAATGCATTAAACGCATGTGTTGTGCCTTGTAAAAGAGAGAATGGTAAGAAATTATTTACTAATCTTGCACACCTGTTTTTACCCGAGGTGTTGAAGCGAATTTCTGTCTCGTGTTGACAGTGTCTTACATCTACCATACACGCCTCCGCAGGCACAAAGACCGGGAGATAAATAATTCTTTAGTTCAGTTTACTACCCTGGGGATGGCATGCATATGATGACTCTTCATTCATTGCAACCCCTTGCTCTTCAAGTTTTACCTTCAGCATAGCCATATGTAGACACTCATGTTATCTATATTTGAAACAGTCTTCTTTTCATCCACCTGTTCTTTGTCTTCTTGGCTCTATCTCTTCTGAGTTTTATTTTGGATGTTACCAACAGAATATTACATACTCTGCTACTCATGATTTTCTTATGTGTCGGCCAGGACTAGCGCGTGCATGTTGTGATCATCGTTCTAGATAAGATCTGGGCATTTTTTAGCCCGACCTCCCTATCATTTGCTATTTGCAATGAGAGACACAGGCAGTCCTTTAATCCTGTACTGGAGCAATTACGTGATGCACACCACAATATTTGGCTAGGTATTCAGATAAGAATGGCCACTCAAATGACAAGCTATATAAATACACCAATATATACTGTTTAAATAAATAATGGAGAATTTAATATAAGGACGACACGTTGACCATGGCAGCTCAATGGGTTAGAGCGACTGGACGGAAACTAGGAGATCCGTGGTTCAAATCCCGGCCATGACATTGAATTTTTCATGTTGACCATCCATCAAAAGCCATAGCCTATATATACGGCTAGTGTAAAGAAATGATTAATTTCCATCAAGTAACTAAAATAATAAGAGTTAAATGATGAAGCCTGGGACTCAATCACTTACGATAGTAAGTCGCCACAAACGGTGCATCTCGGATGCGAGAGCCCCTAGTGGTCTTACCGGGAAAATATACGAGTCGAATGGAGAGTTTAATATCAGGACGGCACGTTGACCATGATAGCTCAATGGTTTAGAGCGACTGGACGGAAACCAGCAGATGTGTGGTTCAAATTCCGGCCATGGCATTGAATTTTTCATTTTGACTCTATCTAGCTCTCGCTCGCTCGTTCTGGCTGGCTGTATACAGCCAGAAGGTTTTTGCTGCGTGCCCACTCGTTAAGGGTTTTACCGCAGTTAAGATTTAGAATTGAAATTTGTAGGATGAAGGTGGTGTAGGTATTTTGGTTGGGAGTTAATTTACAGGTTACAGAAGTACCTTCGGGTTGAAGGGGAGGATGCAGTACCTTGCACCCAAATCTTTATTTTTGTTTAATTTTTAGTTGGGGAAAAATTTAGATGCCAAACAGCTTAGAAGAATTAAGAGGAGCTCAGCTTCAGCTGCTGATAGGATTAGCTCCTGGGTTACCTAGGGTGCCCGCATGCCATACGGGGGACCCAGTGCAGTCTAGATCGGCGTCTAGTGGGGTCATAATCTCCCAGTGATCTAACAAGGGCACTTCTGTGTGATGGTAAACTTGCGTATAATTTTGAAGCCCGGCGCCTAATTTCATCCTCCACGTATGGAAGACCCGATGCATCGTGGAGCAACCTGGTAGGGAAATAACGTCCCACAGAATAGATAGACCGTAATCCACTATTCTGTGCACATTGAAGCCATGCTATACAGCTGTCTGCTGCCATGCCCCAGATCTCGCAGGCAAATAGCATCACCAGGATTACCAGCGCTCGGAAGAGGTACAACTTCATGCCAACTGGCATCGAGGTCGACCCCAGCATTGGATACAGGGAAGCGATTGCTCCCTGTACCTTCGCCGAAAGGTCCCTGATGGGTCGGCGAAAAGTTAGACCTCTGTCCAAGTTAACTCCTAGGTACGACACACAGTTAGACCACCCTATCCTTCGACCTCGGTAGGTGAAATTGGGGCAGTCTGCGGGGGTGTATCAAAAGCCTTAACCTATATACGGCTAGTGTGAAGATAATATTAATTTCCATTAAGTAACTAAAAAAAGCTGTTATTGGACGATGAATAAAATGGTAAAACTGATGCTTAAATGAGCTTAGGGTCCATAGATACATAACTTCCATATTTAAAGATAAGGGAAAACCCCAGAAGAAACCTTATCCAGACAACTGAGACCTCTTGTATGTGACGCAGACAGTTACTTCCAAAGTTAAAAGGCGGGGTGTAATGTACTGTGTATACATATAAAGTAATTATTGATAAATTCAGCTTCCCCATATGCAGATACCATAATCTAGGCATACTAAACGTCAATAAATATGAGGTACATCCAGAAAGTAAGTTCTGTTTGGTAATAAAATTAAATTCTGTGCAGATACAGAAAAATTATTTATTGCACAAAATTCTGCAACTTTTAAACTACTTTTCCACATAACTGCTGAAATTTTTCAGGCATTTTTAATAGCGAGGTACAAGTTTTTGTATAGCTTCTTCATAGAAGCTTGCCGCCTGTGTCTTCAACTAGTTGGAAACATTTTCTTTCAGCTCTTTGTCATTGTTGAAGTGTTGACCACCAAGGAAAGATATGAGGTGTAAAAACAGATGAAAGTCGCTAGGAGCGACTATTTGTAAACTTGAGGTTTTCCTGGATCTTGTCATCAATTGCGTGTACCAGTTCTTCCGTAACCAAAGATGGACGCCCACTTCGTACTTCATCGTGCTCTTCACTACGCCGTTCACTGAACTGTCGGACCCATCTTCTCACGATTGCATCACTCATCGTCCGTAAACATCGCAAATTTGCCGATAAATTTCAATTAGTTCCACTTTCCTAGCATTCAGAAAACGAATCACAGATCTGATTTCATAAGTGGCGGGATTTTCAATCAACACCGACACTGTAAACAAGCACAACAAAACGTACGTGGCTAACAGCGATCTCACAATGGCGCACGTTTCTTCACCTTGATACAGAGCGTTTACCGCGCATGTGCGGAACTGCGATCGCAGCGCTGCAGCGGAGATAAATTGAAGCAGAACTTACTTTCTGGATGCCCCTCGTATTTATATAACCGAAATTGTAAATAATGACAATAGCTATTAAAGAAGGCAGAACTTTTTGAGACTGCCTTGTAATGATTATGATCTACAAGATGGTATATTTGGAGATTATCCTTATCTAAAACTAACTAAACATTTTATTTTACGTACAAGAAAGAAATTCTCGATATAACTAGCAATCCTTTAATAACACTGACGGCCACTGCTGTAATAAATGAATGGTTAACTTAGATTTGCTGCAAAATGATAATAATGTTTACTGACTTACCTATTTACTCACTTATATAGACAGTATGAGATGCTTTGAGCTTCAGAGCTTTATTGAATGAATAATAATGAACAAAACATTTGATTTTGTTTATCACTTTGTGCATACCTTGCATTTCACTTGTATACTCTTTTATGCTTTTCAAGGCTGAGAATCATATTATTCTAGTAAATACGGAGTAACTACGTTGGATCACATTCCCAATGGGATGTGACATGCGGCTCGTTCATCTGTTCGACAATTTATTAACAATTCAATTCAAATAATTCAATTAACAATTCTTTCTCCATTGATGAGAAAGTTTCTTCACGGCTTTTGTTTACGATTTTGTTAATCCGCCATTTTTAGCTGTGTGCAAACGAAAATGAAAACAAAAGCGCATCGCAGTATGTTCAGAAAAAATACGACTCATCCGTAGCCTTCTACAGCTGTAATATTTACAAGTTTCTTGGCGTTAACACGTGCTCGTTAACATTCTTAGAAAACAGGTTGGTGAAATGCAAGCAATTTAACAGCTTTGTTAGCGCTGTTGCAACTGTTACGTTACATTTGTTAACGTCAATTTTAACTTCTGTTGGTGAAATCGGGCATCACGCTTCAAGTGCTGCGCCACTGACGCAAGCTACGACTATGCTGGAACATTACGTCATATCGGATGGTGAATGAATTGGGTGAAATGATACTGAAATAAGTCAAGGGTCCAGGGAGCTTAGAGTTACCCGAAATTCGTATTAAAGGATAAGGGAAAACCCCGGAAAAACCTTATCCAGGTAACTCACCCTGACCGAGATTCGAACTCGGGACCTCCTGAACGTGAGGCAGAAATGCTACCGTCTACGCTACCGAGGCGGGCATTAGTCACTTGGACGCGGATTTTCATGTAAATAAATGTTATAGCTTCTTCATACGTCCATACCTAAGATAGAGTTTAGTATCTCCATCTGGGTCAAAGAAACGTTTTTCCAAAACTTTATTTCTTATAAAAATGCATATGTCGTATAAAGCATATATATAAATATATCTTACATTTTTCTCATAAATATATAATTTAGTACACGAATAAATATTTTCAACAATTCCTGTATAGTTACATGTATTTTATTCTTTATTTTATTTACAACATCTTATAATTTATAGATGTCATAACAACTTATCAGCCGTGCCAGTTGATACCTGTTGATTTAGTCGCACGTGCGAGCCGAGGAAGTACAGATTGTATACACAAAGATATATATTACGTGTTTCTTAAATCTGGCTTAACAATTATGTAATGCACACATTTCAGTATGATTTGTACTCTGTTATAATCAGATCAAACAAGAGCACTTGGGCGCGTTCCTTTTTAGTGTGAATTAGAAACTCCATAAGCGTAACCGAATGTTAGTGAACGTTTGCATCAGTAAGTACTACATTTTACAAATACTTTTACCATTTGCCGGAAAATACTATTTTGTCAGCTTTGTGCAGCATATTTAATCCGAATCAACGTTCCCAGTTAACACAACATATTTTGTCAAGAAACACGTAAGCACTTGGGATATGTGCTTCGTCGAAGCAACTTCTTATAGGAAAAACAACACCATCCTCTATTACTAGTACACTCATTTTTTGGTACATAATCTGTCTCAACCTAGTTTATTCCTGTTGTAAACATTCGGATGGGAAGAGAGACAGAGAGACAGAGAGAGAGAGAGAGAGAGAGAGAGAGAGAGAGAGAGAGAGAGAGAGAGAGAGAGAGAGAGAGAGAGAGATTCGGACAGAAAACGGTTAAGCTCTTGATTGGCTTATGGAAGTTAATAGGTGTTTTATTTTATTTGCATGCGCACGATAAACCCTCCTTTAAGTACAGTACTGCAAGTAGTTTTCTGATCACTGCTCTGCGTGAGCTAATTTCGGAGAGAGAAAAGTATACAAATGTTTCGATTCTTATACACGTAATAGCCCCACATTTTATCTTTCTGCTTCACATACCACATAGATGTGTTCTGTATACTATATGTAGATTAGACAGAAGACAGGTGAAATTATACACACTATTAGCTTATTACATTAAATTAAGCTACATTGTATTTAACAATTACTAAAGGACACTGCTATTATATAGGTAATATGTTTGCATTACCATACCAGAAACCTCTCTCACAACGAGGCCTATATCGAGTTGAATGCTGATTAATAGGGCCCGGATATTTATGAAAAGTCAACATTTTTCTGAGTAGTCACAGACGATGCTTTTTGTAAATTATGTATATTCTGGAACAAATACGTTAGATATACATAGTTTTTATAGGTTCTCAAAATGCATTTTTTCCACATTTTTATAACAAAGTCATTTTAGATGCATTTTCCGGTTATTTTCTTTCTTTTTCACAAATTTATTGGGCATTTTCATCTGTGGCCGCATTCAGGTTCCATTCCCGTGGCCCACCTGACCCTGACCCATGGTCCTTTTTGGTTTCTTTAAATAATCTGTGATTAAAAGTTCATTTATATCACAATCTTTTATGAAATGTAATGCCCAATTTCACCAACAGATGTTATGACAACCCGAGTTCAGCAATAGTTAAAACAAACATTGCATTTCACCAAGTGTTAGTGTAACACTCCTGTTAAATCTCTTGTTAAATTAACACGCCAAATTTCTAATGTTAAGTCCTTAACAATTGTAAATGATCAAGATGGTGAGCATGAACTCAGCTGTTGATGTCGATTTGCTATATTTAAGACCGTCTAAATGGCATTCGTAATAGAGTACGGACTATGAGGAGAAATGATTTTGAGGAGCTATCCGAAGAACATTTTTTACGGAGGTATAGACTGTCGAAACATGTTACTATGAAGGTTACTGCGGAAGTACAAGAGAGGTAAGAACATGCATCAAAAGGAATATGCCGATCTCGCCTTTGCTTCAAGTATTAATAACCTTGCGATTTTATCATTCACTGAATTAAGTGGATAATACACTGTCCACCTGCCGTCTTGAAATGTTCAAGTCACTTGTCCTTCGCTCCTCGTTTTAAATTTACGTAATACTGAGTTAGAACATGCATCGAAAGGAAAATTCCGATCTTGCCTTTGCTTCACGTATTAATAACTTTAATTCACTGAATTATGTCCATAATACACTGTCCACCTCCCGTCTTGAAACGTTTAAGTCACTTGTCCTTCTTCGCAACTCGTTTTAAATTTACGTAATAGTGACAAGTTGTTTGGTGCTTGTAGTAGTGACAAATGCATTTGAATAAAATTTGTTTCCAATATATCCCCGCGTAACATCTTTCTCTTTTACATTCATCGCCTCCGTCCTCTTATTTTCCATGATATCCTTACACTTCGTCACCAATTCAATTAACTATCATTCTCCATCGATGAGAAATTTGTCTCACGGCTTTATTTATGATTTTGTTCATCCGCCATTTTTCAGCTTCTGCATAAGAAAATGCAAACATCGCAGTACGTTCAGAAAATAATACGACTCATCCATAGCATTCTATAGCTGAGATATTTACAAGTTTCTTGGCGTTAACACAGGTTTGTTAACATTTTCAGAAAACAGGTTGGTGAAATGCCCGAAATTTAACATAAGTGTTAGAACTGTGACAATTTTTACGTTACATTTGTTAACGTCGATTTTAGCATCTGTTGGTGAAATCGGGCATAAGTTTTGTAAACATGTAATTAACACAGGTCAGCGTCCTAACATTGCTGGTGAATTTATAACGCATAAATTCGAGGAATCGCCGATTACATCATGCAATACGTGTAGATTGCATCAGTCAGGACTTCAGGAGCTAAAGGTGTCGCAGTAAGGAGAGTAGTTTGTGAGGTGTATAAATTTGTTGTGTTGTGGAATTGAAATGCCGAAACAAAAACAGTCAACTGCGTCCCGTTTGAAACAATATGCTTCAGAGTTTGACGGAAACATATATTTTATAAAATTAAAAATGGACTGATAAATTTTTAATTTATTATTTAGTAGCAATAATTGCATTGTTTACTAAGAAAGTTAATTTTGAAATGTGGCTATTCGAACCATATATATTATTATTTATCTGTGACAGTTATTAATTTATTATTATGAAAGAAATTGTTAATTTTTTTAGGTCTTATTTTATTTCTATGTGCGTTTTTTGTATTTTAATGGCATTTTATAGCTCATTTTTAGAGAATTTTTATGTCAACAACTTCCGGGCCCTACTGATTAAGATGTTATTGTTTATAGTGTGGAGTTGCTTCTGATATTTAACACTGTATTTCCTGTACATATCGCGTATATACCTCAACAGCCCAAGAACTCTTTGTATATGTAATTTAAAGTCAGTAAGCTTTACATCATGAGGGAGGACGGTGCTTCAGTCAAAATGAAACACCTGGAGGCAAACCTTTAACAAGTGGCGAGAGACGAATGATCGTGCATTGCTTTGCGGTGCTTAAAGAAACAAATCCGGAATCTTCTAATAAAAGAAAAATTGAGAAAGAAACTCATGATCTCCTTGGTGTTTCTACAAGTGGAACAGCAAGCATCCGAAACTCTAAGAACACCGGGAAAATGACGCAAATATAAACAACGCTTGGAGAAATACGACGATTTTACGAAAAGTGCGATACGCAGTAAAGTTCATGACTATTTTCTCAGAAATGAACCAACTCATAAATTTAATAAGTTAATGTGTAACCCAACTCTATTTATTGTCTAGAAGTTAGCGCTGCTATATATGCTTCTAGTGTTGCAAAACTTACGTGCGTGCATGTTAGCGTCTAGCACGTGGCAAGTTGAGTCAGCTCCGCCTTGTTTACAGCAGGATTTAAATAGTCTGTGATAAGAGTACACCTATGATATTTTAGTTGACATCCCTTTATAACGTGAAGAATCCCGAGTTCAGAAAGTTTCTTATTAAGTATATAAATTTAAATTATTCTAACAAGTGGGCGCTAGGAAAAAATTATCCTGCAAAGTGCTATGTGTAAAATGTGCCACAATGTCCATTTGTGAAAGAGAGAAAATCGTTATTAACTAAATAATCAATGTCAGTGGTAGAAAAGTGGGCAATATAACCGTAGATTCTTGATGAACTATAAAGAAATGCCATCTGCAAAACATGCAACAATGTTTTCGTTTCGGACAATAATTGAAATGGCTGAAATGATGCTCCAGGGTCTATTGATCTTAGAGTTACGCGACCTTCATCTTTCAGTATAAAGGAAAACCCTGAAAAAGCATCTTATCTAGATAACTCGCCCTGATCTTTTGAGCGTGAGGCAGACATGCTAGCTCATGTTCAAAAGGTCCCGAGTTCTATTCTCAGTGACGGTGAGCATATATGAAATTCAGCTCTTTATCTCAACTTCTGAGGTGCACAGCCACCCATTATATGTTGGATGGGAAATACCGCTTAATTTTATTCACAGCAAAAGTGGAATAGAATATGTATTGCTTATTAAAGATAGTTTACAGAGAAACTGTAGAGCCGCTCTTTTCTTTTGTTTTGTACATTCTAAGTTATGATACAATACGAGCACTTATGTTTATTAGAGCACTCTTTGAAGCATTTTCCCAATATGCTAGTCAGTTTTATCCTCTATGGTACAGTAAAATAAGATGGAGTTGCTCATGAAGTGTTCGAAAAGTGAAACATCGTGTTTTATTTGGGTGGTGTCAAGTCCCAGGACACCAAAACACAATACCAGCACAATATGGTATCAAAATCACAGAAACATTAATTATGCAGAATCGCGCTTTGCTTTTATGAGCAAAGTTGGTCAAAGTTGACTTGAAGCTGCATTGTGCATTGCCGCAAAGGAGTCGGGCTAGACAAGTGAAGTGAAGGAGGGAGTTTGCCCCACAACTTTCTTGGTTGTCAGGGGACTAAGCCCCTCCCATTCTATCCGACCTGCTTTTGTTACGAAATGTTTGCAAAGGGGAGTGTAGAGTTGGTTGTTGTGGAAATACGTGTTCCATAGTTCAAATTTGTGGTTTGGTTGGAAAAGCAAGCGCCAAAACCGAGCCTTCTCGCTCCCCCCGTGTTATAAGAACCCGCCGCAATATGGCGCTACTTGGCAGGCGATGTTCACATGTTTGCATTATGCAAATTATCCCAGCTCGTTTCTGACTGAAGAAAATCATTGTGGGCAGCACTCGAGTATGAACACGGTTTGTGGTTTAAAACCCTGTGTTGTTCTAAGAAACGCTAGAATCAATATGAACACGAGATATTATGCAAGCATCTGTCATTTCTCACAGGTGTTTCGTTTCTGCACAAATTCAACGGTATAAAACTTGTAAACTCTTGCTTACTAAGATGCTTGAATTTCCATATCATTCATTAGCACTGAAGACTCTGCCCTCAGATATTAAGTCCCAATTTCCATTTATGTCAGTAATTATAATTTAAGTTAACTTAAGACTGGTGTTCAGTACACCCCATTGTAACTTGGTTGTATAAAACAATGTTTAATATAAAATATGGAGGCCGATTACCACTCAGAAGAAGCAAAATCTATTAAATTAAATTATAGAAAATATGAAATTCTCACCTCTGATTTCGGGCAATTAATCTTCTTCATTCAGAACGTGCAGAGTTTCATTCTCAGTTGGGGTGAGCTTCTTGGATGAGCTTCTGATTACGGATAATCCCTACCACGAAGGCGTTTTTTCAGGTTAGGGAATAGAAAAAACTCATAGGGCTAAATCCAGACCATAGGGAGGGTGAGGGATGTACTTCACGTTGATTTTTGCAAGATACAGCAACATTGGCAATATGTGGCCGCGCATTATCATGGTGCAGCATGCAGCCTGCTTCACGGAAATGTGCTCTTTTGCGCCTGATATGGACTTCCAATGTTTTCAGAACATCCCTGTAGTATTGTACAGTTACTGATGTGTGTGCAGGTACAACATCCTGATGCACCGTTCCATGAATATCAAAGAATGAGATGACCACAACCTTCCCAGCAGAAGGAACCACTTTTGCTTTTTGGGGGGTTGTGATGAAGGAGATTTCCACACTGAGCTTTGTTGTTTGCTCTCAGGATCAAAATAATGTAGCCAAGTTTCGTCAGCAGTGATTACGTTTGAAAGAAACTCTGGATCTTCCTCTAACATCAACGTTAACTGCATGTTACCTCCATTGCAGCGGTAGGCGATACTGAACATGTCTGAACTTGACTGGTTATCACAGGCGGGAACCAGGAGTACCAACAATAAAACTACTACGGCGTGTTTGTTTCACGTTAAGCTAACAGAATTTTAGTGCGAAAAATTATGACCGTAAAAAATTATGATCATTACTTATTGAACACCCTTGTATATATATACAATTTTTACAGGAGGTGCAGGCATACGTTTTAACTTTCCTCATATTCTATATAATAATTAATAAATTTTGATTGTGTTTTATTAAGAAAGACGACATTTTATTAATAAAACGCTTTTATTAAGGTTTGCCAATACATTTTTAAAAATATAAGTAACTAATTTACTAAAGTATACTACTAGCATCATTAATGATTTGTTTTTATTGCATCGAAATTATATTTACCTGTCATTCCTAAGAATATTTTGTGATTCAGAGAAAAAAGGTTGTTCACAGTTAAAAAGTATATTTTATAAAGGAATAAATCATATTTCTGGTACATATGATAGTGCCATATTAAATAAATCGAATGAATTTTTTACTCCAAACTTCTCCCAAAAGTTGAGCTAAAGTGCATCTCTCTGCTCCAACGAAGACAAGGTTTGGACGTATTTTGGTAATATACGGAGCTAGGAAGTTCGTACCTATTTCCTTGAGCAGTGTTAAGAGCGGCCACGCATGGCTATACAACGCAGCGCTACTAGCAAGGGCAAGGTTCATCGTAGAATGCAACTCATTACTGCAAAACAGGTGTAACTGCATGACACAGAGCATGTTAGTAGGAAGGAAGACATTGGAATAACATCTTTGTTGTGCTTCAAAGCTGAACAGCTAAATTTGATGTACAGCCATTGTACGTTTTTCTAGAAGTGTACTTGTTCTTGACCTTATTTACTTCATTATTTAAATTTACATTCCATTGGGATACTTCAGCAAACGTGGATAAAAGAGAAGCCAGACCGAGAAGCTAAATTAGCGGAAATCATTGACGAATTTGCAACAGATTATCAATAAACTAAATCTTGTTTAACGGAACATAAAGTGAGTTTTTCATTTGAAAGGCTTCAGAGGTACATTATTGGTTTCAGTAATACGGCCGCAGATGAGTAAATATGTAGTAAAATTCCTGCTTTGGCGTTTTGTCTAGTAGGAGTCTTCAGATATTTAAGAGATTAATTTTTTTATTTGGCTATTATTTTACATTCGGCAAGAAATGTTATAATCCGCGTTATCATTGCTTGGGTATTGCCACAATGTGCCTATTTAAATAATGACATCAACGAGAGAAACCCGTATGTGCTATATAAAAAAACTGTATGTTTTACATAATGATCTAAAATATACGCATTTACGAATGTTTCGTAAGTCATTTTTTTTTTCTCTGAGTACCCGGTTACAATGCCTCTCCGCTGTGCGTTTCTTATCTGTGACTTGTTTGGATACCGGGAGAGAGTCGGTTGAAACCTGCATACGGAACAGCAAGCCGTACGAACTTCCTAGCAGTGGAATATGGTTAGGACCAGATCAAAATGATGATTGCGGCTTGATCTTTAAAAATTATTTAAATTACACCATTACACATGTTTCTTATATATAGCAAAATAAAAGTCTAAACTTTTGAAAACATTCTCAATTTGACCTCTTCCAATCATACATGACTAAACTACTTAAAATTAATCTTTCAAACCGTATACCAGGACAGTAAGGTTTTCTTAACACTGACGTCTCACATTTAGACTTCGGTATCAGTTTAGCAAGCAAACTGTTTAAATTAGAGGTCATTTTAAATAGGCTGCAGCTAGAAAATGTAATATAAGTAATCCTTGGTATTTGAGTCTACCGCAAAAGGCCACGTCTTGGTTGAGATTGCTGTCAACGTTTCGCTCCCTGCTCCCTATTTTGGCCGTCTTCAAGCTTCCCCTCACAACAGTACCGTCTAGATTAGGCTACTGTAAGCAGGAGCCTGAGGAAGGCCAACCTAGGAGGCCGAAACGGTCGACAAAAGTTAAACCAATATGCTGCATTTTCCGGATGATGCAATCAACAAGTGATTATCGCGAGCACCCTTTTGTTCTCGCTCTTCTACGTTAGTAAAGAAGCACTTCGATTTACCATTGTTTCCGTTAGTGTTGCCGAAACAGAACGATCTTTAACTGGAACCTGCGTTCAGCATCCGTTCTCCAAAGATCAAACACTGATACTCTATCTCACGCTAGTTCAATCCTGCTGTAAACAACAAAGCGGAGCTGACTTAACTCGCCACGTGTTAGACGCTACACTCATGCACATAAGTTTTACAACACTAGCAGCACATATAGCAGCGCTAACTACCGGACAAGAAATAGAATTGGGTTACACATTAATTTATTAAATCTATGAGTTGGAATATTAATAGAATCATGCAGTAACGTAATGGTTACCTTATTATAACTGATTTCCGCTCTCGCTTTTGAAATTTAAATCCAATATCTATCAACAACCGATGGAGAGTACTTCGTGAAAATTTGGTAAGTCTGTGTCAGAATTTACTGCATGCAAAACCTTACTTAGAGTCGGCGGTTTATCTCTGGAAAAATAATGCGACTTTGGGGGTTCGTGAAATTAAAAGTCTAATTGCACAAACTCAAAATGTTCTTTATTTCCACCGAATTACAGTTGGAACACTTGCCGATTACACAGAATTACGTAATGTGCACAATTACGATTCACCAGTTCGTCTGTCACAGGTCCACTCTACATTCACAGTTGCTTACAACTCCTCTGATGCACTTACACAGTCTTTCGGCCCGTCATTCACTCGGTGCTCCTCACGGCTGCTCCCAAGAACTAAACTGACTCGCCAACTACAGGCCTTATATAGGGAAGATCGCCGTTTCTGGAAGGTTCGCGGCGCGCACAATTATCCCGAGGTTTCCAGACGTCTGGTGGGAGGGGGAAGAGACGGTACAGGGCTCGTGCCGCTCTCCTAATCATCCCTTCAGTTAGTGACACGAGACAAATGTGTAGGCGTGACTGAATGCTTCCCGTCTGGCCCTACTTCCGGCCGGTTCTATCAGGAGTTCCGACGTTCGGGTGACACTGCTGCCTCCTCAAAGCTAGTCGTCCCGAACAGCATCATCGTAGCGTGCCAGGCGATCCAGGTGTACCACTAACATCTTCCCTCGGGGAACCTTCTGGATGCGATAGACCACGTCGTTAATGCTCTTCACCACCCGGTACGGTCCTTGCCATGGCTGCTGGAGCTTTGGGAAGCGTCCCTTGATCAGGGTAGGGCGGTACAACCAGACCAGGTCACCTTGCTGGAACCCTTGGCTGTTGTCCTGCCTGTCATACCGGGTCTTCATGTGGTCGCTCTCCTTCTGGATGTTCTGGCGAGCCCTCTCTTGCATGTCGTGGAGATCGTCCACCAGGTTCTCCACATACTCGGTCACTGGCTATTTCGCTTCCGGGGGGCTTCCAAAAGCCAGGTCACAAGGGAGGCGTAACTCTCGGCTGAACATTAAGCTGGCTGGCGTCATTCCCGTGGTGTCGTGTGTGACGAGCGGTAGGCCAGCAAGAACAGTGGCACCTTGACGTCCCAGTCTCGTTGATGGCTGGCTACGACCTTCCTCAGATGTTCCTCTAAGGTCTTTATGTACCTTTCGACCATGACATCCTACTGGGGATGTAGAGGCGTCTTGCGGGTCTTGTTCACCCCAAGTCCTTGTAGTGCCTCCTTCATTAGGTTGGACTCAAAATTGGTATCCTGGTCACTGTGCAGCTCTAACGGCACCCCAAATCGGCAGAACACTTGCTCAACGAGGCAGTCTGTGATTGTCTTTGCCTCTTGGTTTGGGATGGCATACACCTCCGGCCACTTAGTGAAGTAGTCCACGACCTCCACCAGGTACTTATTGCCTCGGTCGGATACTGGTTCTATCGGGAGTTCCGACTTTCGGGTGACAATCTTGAACTTTACTGCGTTTAGCACTTTTCGTAATATCGTCGTATTTCTCCACGCGCTGTTTGCATTTACGCGATTTTCCCTGAGTTCATCCGGAGTTCCAGATGCTTGCTGTTCCATTCTAATATTATGCACACTACTTGCAGAAAAAACCAAGGAGATCACCAGTTTCTTTCTCTTTTTTTAAGACGATTTCGGGTTTCTTTCTTTAAGCACCGCAAAACAATGCGCGATCATTTCGTCTCTCGCCACATTTTAAAGCTTTGCCTCAACTGTGCTTTATTTCGGCTGAAGCACCGTCCTGCTCCATGATAAAGAGGTTACCGATTTTAAATTGCACATACATAAGTGTTCTTGGGCTTGTGAGGTGTACAAGAAATACAGTGTTAAATATCAAAAGCAACTCCACACTATAAGCAATAACATCTTAATCAGCATTCAACTCGATACAGGCCTCGTTGCGAGAGAGCTGCCTGGTATAGGAATACAAAAATATTATATAATAGCAGTATCCTTTAGTAATTGTTAAATAAAATGCAATTTAATTTAATATAAGTTAATAGTGTGTATAATTTCAGCTGTTTCCAGTTTAATCTGTATACCGTATTCAGAACACATCTATGTGGTATGTGAAGCAGACAGATAAAATGTGGGGCTATTACGTTTATAAGAATCCAAGCATTTGCATGCATACTTTCCTCTCTCCAAAATTACCACGCGCAGAGGACTGATTAGGAAACTACTTACAATACTGTACTTAAAGGTGAGTTTATCGTAGGCATTCAAATAAAAGAAAACATCCATTAGTTTCGCTAAGCCAATCAACAGCTTAACTGTTTTCAGTCCCATTATCTCGGTCACAGTCTCTCTTTCCACCCAGATGTTTACAGCAGGATTAAACTAGATTGAGACAGATTATAGAAGATATGAGAACATAAGTACGGCAGCAAAATAAGAAACACCAACGTAAAGAGAAATAATTCTAAAAGTGTGTCTCGCTATTTCACCAGAACATTTTTTTTTAATTTACGTCCTCTAACGTTGAGTCATATCGGACAATGAATGGAATTGGTGAAATGATGCTCGAATGAGTCCAGGGTCCTTAGAGCTTAGAGTTATCCGACCTTTGTCTTTCAGGATAAGGGAAAACCCTTATCCAAGTAACTCACTCTGACAGAGATTCGAACTCGGGACCTGTTGAACGTGAGGCACAAATGCTACCACCACGCTACCGAAGCGGGCTCCAGAACATGTTAAGATATCTTTCAATTCTTTTATTTACCTTTCACAATAATAAAACGGAAACGTGCAAATAAAATTATTACCTTCTGTATTACGTATCTATAGTTAACGGTAAGTATTCCATTCCTCTTTAAATCTCTATTCCAGATTTTATCGAAATTTAGTTTTGATTCTCCTTAAATTCAGATACAGATTTTTTAAACGTATGTTTATCTGCGTATCTCTAAATAAAATAATTCAAAAACGAAAAGCGGTTACACAGAAAACTTGGATTTGACATCTTCCAAGGGTATGAGACGAAGTTCTTCAGAAAAATATCCCCACCGCTAATTCCCCTTTAGATGTTAACATTTTCGAGTACTTTGACTTTCTGAAAGATTATTCTATCTATTTTTATTGAATACCGTATATTTAATACACTTGCATAACAAATCAATGGTATGTCTTGAATTTTCTGGTGCGGCAGTACTATCTCTCCGCCTCACGGCTACACGTACCTGGGTCGACGTCGGGACTCCTTCCTCGGTCTCCACGTCATCGTCGGCTGCTTGCTTTACCCTTGGCTCTAGCTCCTGTCTCCTGCAGTTTTGGGTTCTCAGGGTGTTAAGGTTGAGACAACACAAACCAACGATAATCTCTGAACTGCTTTAATTTGTCCTTACATTTGTGGAACCCGGGCACTCTTAAATAACTGTACTTTCGACGGACATTTTATAATATATTTTATTGGACGTGGCACGTCGTCTGACACACCAGTCGAATGTATAAAGTACACTTGACTACCATGAGCAATGAGTAACAGATGAGCAACAATTGAGGAGTGAATGGGGTTGCTACCCTCTTATATACACACAGAACGGCGTCACAAGGAAAATCTAAGAGTATATTGACCTATGTAACGGTACAGTAAAATAGCTAGCATTCCGTTCTATTGTCATTCATAGACTGTCGTCCGAGAGTGCAGTGTTTCTCACGCATATCTGCCCAAGTTCGTTAAAATATTTTACATCGAAGTCTACAATTTTACTTTCACTAACATAGCTATTTACAATTCTGAAATTTATGTATAATTATTAAACATATTACATAATTAAATGAATAATTGATCCGAGGACCAAAGTTCCTGTTTTACTGGGAATATCCTGTAAACTTTCCTTCACTCTAAATTACTTTTGCATACCGACAATAAGCAAGAGATAGACAAATATCAATGCATAAAAATATAGATTTGATTAAGGTGCACAATCAATGTCAATAATTGTCAATAATTCCCATTTTTGTGGTTAATTATTGTTGTCACATTCCTCTTTCTTGGTCTATTTTTTCAAATACTTGCAGTTTTGGTTATTTGTTGCTTTTCTCCCGGTCATGCAAACAGCATAAATTTCAAAACTTTCATATTTCGACATGCTCTTTAAAGATAGGGCTATTTCTTTTGCTACTCTATAACAAATCAGAAGAGTTTGTGTAAGACTGAAAATATTAAATCACGTGAATGGAATTTTTTTCGCCGATACAGTGATTTTCTTCCAGATCTGCCTTCCAGAAAAAGAGCGCGTTTTTGTAGATGCAGATGCTGTTCATTGTAGACAAGAGTGGGCTACATTTTAGTGGTTTAGGAAACGCTTCTCAGTGCGACCAACTTTACCTTTACGTGGCATTATTATGGATTGTACACTTTATTGCTAGCCACAATCCAGCCCGTTATGTATGTGCCTTCGGCGATCCAGATTCCCTCTTAAATTGCTGCTAAATCCTACAAAATGGTATAGACAAGTGAAGTCTACAGGGAGTTCGCGTGTTTCTATGAGGCAGTAAACTGTCTACCCATTACCTAAGATTAACTGAGAAAATACAACTAAAACATTCTACACTTAATATCTGCTAAAACATTTACTTCTATTTGGTATTCATATAATATGTTGGAAAAGAGAAAATTCAGATAAATAAGAGCACAAACTTGAAAACAATAAAGATATTAAATTCACACTGTTTGTGAATTACTGGGAGATCCTGTTTGCCATTCAGGAAAATGACCTTCAGTATATTGTAACAAATTAAAGAACAGACATGTAAAGAACACAACACAAGCATATCTTGTAAGAAAACAAACATTTATAGCGAGTAGGTACAATACAAAACGGGTGAAAGTTTTCAAACATCTGGGATGTAATATAATCCTAAAATGAACTCAGAGTTAGAAGAAAATTTTGTGAAGTAGAACAGGGTAAATGGAACTATAAGGAAACATTCTGGAAGAAATTGTTTTCTGCTACAAAGTGAATTAATGTTGTTCACTAAACTCTTAAATAGTAGTGAAAGATGGAAGCTAGGAGTTCATTTAGGAAGAGAACTGAAGCAGCACAAATAGGTTCCTCTGATCAGTTTAAAATATAACATAAGAGACAAAAGGAAAATTGTGGAATAAGAGGACATTTAAAAGCATAGTACATAACTAATGAAACTAGCCAATACCAAAATTAATGACGTCCAGAAAGTTAGTTCTGTTTCAATTTATCTCCGCTGCGGCGCTGCAATCGCAGTTCCACACATGCGCGGTTGACGCTCTGTATCAAGGAGAAGAAAGGTGCGCCCTTGTGAGATTGCTGTCAGCCACGTACGCTTTGTTGTGCTTGTTTACAATGTCGGTGTTGATTGTAAATCCCGCCACTTGTGAAATCAGATCTGTGATTCGCTTTCTGAATGCTAGGAAAGTGAAACCGATTGAAATTTATCGGCAAATTTGCGATGTTTACGGACAATATGCGATGAGTGATGAAATGGTGAGAAGATGGACCCGACAGTTCAATGAAGGACGTAGAGAAGTGCACGATGAAGAATGAAGTGGGCGTCCATCTTTGGTTACAGAAGAACTGGTTCACGCGATAGATGGCAAGATCCAGGAAAACCGCAAGTTTACGATTAGTGCTCTCGCTATGGAATTTCCCCAAATCTCACGATCACTAGTTAATGAAATGGCTACCGAAAGACTGAATTTCGTAAACTTTACTCACGTTGGGTGCCAAAGATTCTTACTGAGCAGCTGAAAACAAAATGTATGGTTTTTGATCCGTTATGATGAAGGAGGGCGAAGAATTTCTGAACAGATGGTCACAGGAGATGAAATTTGGGTTTTTTAGGACACCGCTGAAAGTAAGCATCAATCAATGGAAAGGAAGCACACCTCATCCCCAGCAAAGGTTCAGCCGAAACAAATCATGACACCTCGAAAAATGATGTGCATAGTGTTCTGGGACAGGAAAGGCATCTTCCTCATTGATTTCTTACCGCGTGGTCAAACAATGAAAGCAAATGTTTATTACGAGACACTTAGCAAATTGCGCCGCGCAATACAGAATAAGTGCCTAGGAATGCTGTCATAAGTGATGTGTTTCTTCATGACAGCGCACGACCACACACTGCAAATGTGACGAAAAACATCCTACAGGGATTTGGCTGGGGCGTGTTTGACCACCCCTCGTACAGCCCTGACCTCGCTCCGAGCATCCTTCATCTGATTTTGAATCTCAAATATTTCCTTGGCGCTCAAAACTTCAACAATGACAAAGAACTGAAAGAAAATGTTTCCAACTAGTGGAAGACACAGGCGGCAAACTTCTATGAAGAAGGTATACAGAAACTTGCGCCCCGCTATGAAAAATGCCTGCAAAATTCCGGCAGTTGTGTAAAAGTAGTTGAAGAGTTGCAGAATTTGGTGCAATAAATAATGTTGCTGTATCTGTACACAATTTAATTTTATTACCAAACATAGCTAACTTTCTGGACGTACCTCGTATTCGAAAAGAATGGCAACAGAAGGTTACCGCGGCAGGCATGCTTACATCAGCCCATATAAGCTGCAAGGATGCAATGTCCTCAGTTAGGAACCACAATGGCCCGCTTTGATAGGAGGATGCAGGAAAAGGAGGAGAGGGGGAGGAGAAGAAAGAAAGAAAGAAAGAAAGAAAGAAAGAAAGAAAGAAAGAAAGAAAGAAAGAAAGGAAGGAAGGAAGGAAGGAAGGAAGGAAGGAAGGAAGGAAGGAAGGAAGGAAGGAAGGAAGGAAGGAAGGAAGGAAGGAAGGAAGGAAGGAAGGAAGGAAGGAAGGAAGGAAGGAAGGAAGGAAGGAAGGAAGGAAGGAAGGAAGGAAGGAAGGAAGGAAGGAAGGAAGGAAGGAAGGAAGGAAGGAAGGAAGGAAGGAAGGAAGGAAGGAAGGAAGGAAGGAAGGAAGGAAGGAAGGAAGGAAGGAAGGAAGGAAGGAAGGAAGGAAGGAAGGAAGGAAGGAAGGAAGGAAGGAAGGAAGGAAGGAAGGAAGGAAGGAAGAAGAAGAAGAAGAAGAAGAAGAATGTCCTCTTTGGAGTAACGATGAATAAAAATAGACAGGAATTATCCTAGTCATCCCGTTATTCATCTACTTGGATATTTAGGATTTTGGATTATCATTATATATTTTATTTTTATCTTTATACATTATATAATGTATAATATGAGATTTCCGTTAGGAAATCCACTAATTTCCACTTATTCGGAAAAGTGCAACGCATACAATTCAAAAATAAAAATGTACCCAGGAAAATATACTTTGAAAATTGGGTCCCTAAGATAACACTTTCTCTGGTTTGACGATTTTAAGAGTATTTAATGGACACAAGCCCTTCTTTGTTCATTAATCGTTCTTCCACAGAAACCCTGTGTAGGCTAAAGTATGGATAGCTAGAGTCAGAACAAAAATTCAAAGCCATAGCCCGAATTTGATCCGTGGATCTCACGGTCTCCGCTAGTTTGGATTAACGATTAATTTACATCAATTTACCTAAAACTTAGTGGTTTAACTATGAAGCTTGGGACTTAAGTACTTGCAGCACAGTAAGTGGCCACAAACGGTTTGTACCTTATTGTATATGAGAGCCCCGAGTGGTTTACCGGGGGAGAATTTAATATCATGCTGGTATGTTGGCCCCGGTAGCTCAATGGTTAAGAGCAATTTAAAGGAGACCAGGAGATCCGCGATTCAAATCCCGGCAGTGGCAATGAATTTTTCAGTCTGACTGTAGCTAAGCAAACCTTCTTGGTCTGTTACTGCTCTCTGCAGTGTTTTGTATTTAAACATCTTTCCTGTTCAATTCCATTTAAGCAGTATATCTTGCTTTTTACTACAGTTTTACACGAATCTAGTCTCAAAAGTGGACATATAAATCACCATTTAACATGATTTAAAAGGGCATATAGTTGTACATTAAACTGAGGTAGAATGTTGTAGTGTTTGCCATTCAACTCATTATGAAGCAATTTCACACTGTTTTTATTAACTTTTTTGACAGATATTTAAAACTCTTGGAACCACATTTTCTTGCGATTTAATGTCGAAATTTATCTATTTCTCCTTTGGCATCTCTTTTTCATTCTTCCTACGTCTCCTCCCTCTTCATTTCCCTCGCTAACCCCTGGCTATCCTTCCTACTTACTCTTTTCTTCCCTACTGCCTCACCCTCGAGCCCCTTTCTATCCTCCCTGCAACGTCATATTCCTTTGAAAATCCAAAGTAAAGTCTGGTTTCCTCGGTTGTTAATAAAAACTGAAACATAAGTAAAAAGCTTAGGAATATAGAATATCTATCTTCATATTTTGACAATGTGTTCTAGTGAATAATATTGAGAGAAAAACCTAGAGCTTGACATATGCCCATTACGTTACTGTATTTCCTTGTTTGGAATTGTTGGCTTTATGTACGTATGTTTCACGCTTACTGGAATAAAATTTAATAATTTTAGCCATCATAATTGATGATTTTCATGGAACATGCCTTTTCCTAAGCCTATTATAGCCCTTTCATTATAATAAAAACATTTATAAGGGATTTTGCATATCATAATTTCATTGCATGTTTATTGGCAGTTATTTCTGTTATTTACTTTAGTACTGGAATTAATATTTCGCGCTATGAACCATTGTGAAGCTCATAATAGCACCATTCCTTTCCAAACATCCGCATTATTATTTATGTAATAATAAATTAGTGTCTGCTTAACACAATGAAGCGTACGATTAATTGTCAACTAATTAATTAGCTCATCATTTTATTATTTAATTCAACGACCTTATTGTTTTTGTTATTCCTACATGGTCGCAAATACTAGATTTGCTTTATCGCACAGGCGTTTAACCATCAACACATAACAAGCTCAATAATACTTGAAAATCAGGTTAGCGGTGAAACTATTCAGGAGAGAAATTACTTAAAAACTGATAAAATTTTCGATAGTAAGTATTCATACCTGAAGAACACAAATTTAAGGAAATGTGATTTAATGCTTTCAATCAACACCATTAACACAATAATGGATTTTAGTAGACCTTAATACATTATGAAGTATAGCTTTCTGACACTGTTCTATCATGCCCATGTGTGTTATGTTACATTCCTGAGTAAAGCTTACTAATGTTTTTTTCGTACACAATCACTGTGATTTTCATACTGTCTGTTACTTGTTGTAAGGCCAAATTTTGTCTCCCTATTTAAGATTCCTGAACATTCAATAAAGAACATGAAAAAAGGTCTTAGTAAACAAAAATTATTAATCTTTTGCTCCATTAGAGCAAGAAATAAAAATTGCAACATAGCCTAATCGTAAGGAATGTTCAGTGGTCTAAGCACTTCAGTTTCAAACATACACACACGCTCCCGCACGATAGTATCAACCACTCCCCCAAAATAGAAAATTAACACCAATTTTTGGGCTGTTTTGTTAGATGAATAGATCTTGAATAACCTTTTTCTCAACTAAACTCTCACTGACCGCAGTTAAAATACTTCTTTTCGAAAATTCCTTAGCTAAAAAGAAGTTTAAACTTGTTGAAAGCAGAACTTACAATTATTTCCATACTACATGTGTATCGGCAAAAGTGACTCAACAAGAAGTAATTAAATAATTTCTTCGTTATGTGTCCATTACAGCTCATATTTTGAATTTGCCAAACTCATAATATTAAAAATAACAAAATGTGAACTGAAAGTTTGCCCCGTAGTTTAATCAGCGGAATTTGGGAGGGGCGGGAATATTTTTCTAGTCGAGATTATTCATCTTCCCCAGAGTCTCCAAGTAAATGTGTATGTGTGTGTGTGTGTGTGTGTGTGTGTGTGTGTGTGTGTGTGTGTAATCTAATTGAAAAAGGGACCAAATCTACTATATTCAAGTTAACACCATTGCATAAGGCAATATAGCTAAACCACAAGAAATGGAAAGAAACAATTTAATTACACGACTTAGAATCCCAGATTCGATTCCCGGTTTGGTCGTGAAGTTTTATTTTAACTACAGGACACCACACGAAATTTCATTCATTGAAATTGTGTAATAAATTTGTTAATTGTGGATTGGCAACGCTGCAATGATGTGACAACTAGCCGAAGTTCGTGCATGCTTCAACAGATTGTCAACGCGCATGCGTGATTCCACCGCTTCAGTTTTGTAAAATGGTGGACAAGGCCGGTTGAAGCTAGAACAAAAAATGAAAACTGAGTTGTTTTACGGGGAAACGAAGAGCGTAGCAGAGACACAACGAGGTTTTCGTATTCATTTCCGTACGAGGTGGGTCTCCTCCAGACAGACAGTGTATAGAATAACCACATAATGTGAGACAGACGGCCGTATTTTAGAGCCAAAGCGACCTCGTGTCAACACAATCCGTACTCCACAGAATATTGAGGCTGTTAGAGTGGCTTTGACACGAAGTCCCAGGAAATCCACAATACAAAACCCCATACAAAATGACAATGTTGCACAAACTGACGGAAGGTATGGCGATTACAGTTTGCGACTTTGGCTTTTGTAAACGATGATGCCGTGATTCATAACACATGGTATTCTGATGAGGTTTGTGTTCATTTGAACGGTGGCGTCAACAGGCAGAATATCAGATTTTGGGCACGAGAACCTCCTGGTGTTGTACACGAGATTGAAAATTACGGAGAAAAGGTTAGTGTATGGGGTGCCATATCCAGCCATGGAATCATTGGGCCAATCTTTCTCAACGGCACAGTCAACAGTGCGCGCTACTTGGACATATTGCAGAACAATTTTCTTCCGCAACGTTATGCAACAGGGTTACTAATGGAGACTCAATGGTTTATGAAAGATGGAGCTCGTCCACATACAGCGAACGTTATTCTGGATTTCCTGCACCAACATTTCGGGCTCCATATGATGTCCCATCGATATCCTGAACGTTTTCAGGGCGTCCGCCTCACAGCCCGGATATTTATCCTTCTTCTTCTTCTTCTTCTTCTTCTTCTTCTTCTTCTTCTTCTTCTTCTTCTTCTTCTCCTTCTCCTTCTCCTTCTCCTTCTTCCTTCACGGGTTAGGCTTAAGCCTGTTCCGGTCTCACATTTCCTTAAGCCATCTCCTTAGGACACGTGCTATTGATGTTCGTCCCCTTGGTTTATAATTGAAGACTTGTTTTGGTGTTCTTTCTCTTGGCATGTGATTAAGATGTTCGACCCAGTTGTTTCTAAATCTTAGGGTTTCTTCTAATAACGGTTGTACTTCTAATTCTTTTCTAATAATCTCATTCCTAATATGATATTCTCTTGTACATCCTTTGATTGATCGTAAGAATCTCATTTCAGCAGCTTGTGTTTTACTCTTCTCCTTTTCCCTTATTATCCATGCCTCACTTCCATAGTTTAGTATTGGCATTGCCATCACTTTGAAGAATCGTATTTGAGTTCCTTTCCTTGCTTTATTCCTGAGGGTTCTCTTAATTGTTCCACAAACTGACTGAAATTTTTGTATTTTATTCCTTATATCTTGATTTTCCGATTCATAGGTTATATCACAGCCAAGGTATTGAAAGTGCGATACTTGTTCTATTATAGTTTCCTCTACTAAAATTTATCTCTTGTGATTATTTCTTATGGGGATATTTGAAGAAGACAGTCTACCACAACAAACCACGCATTCTATAGGAACTTAGAGTGATCATCACAACCTTTTCCCAGGGAATAACAGCAAACAAGTGTCGTAGAGTAGTCGAAAACGACACAGTTCGTCTCGAAGAGGTGATACGTCAACAAGGTGGACATATTGAACATGTACTGCATGGTCACTGAGCATACACATTCTTATGATGAATTTAAAAAGGATAATATGGGAATTCTTTGGTTATTAAAACTTATATCAATATATGATTTATATCATATATATGACATTTCGTGCGCCATCCTGTAAAATCATGTCTTGCCCTCCGCAGAGACGAAAATGTGAATATGGAGGTAAATACGAGTATAATTACTAATGAAAACTGATAAAAATCTATAGACAGTTATTTGTTTGCTAAGGGTAAAAGACTAACTCAAGTGAATCTGTTCTTAAACTCTGTTTTGAGGTCAATCATATCTCCTAAATCCGCCCGTGCGGATGAAGCATGTTTATGCGTTATACTAAAAGGAATAAATCCACAGCCAATGCGCTGGGCAAGATAGCACCCAACTGCTATTGAAACTGACAAGAAAGCTTTCTGAACACGCAGCCAGAGATATCGCTGTTTTGCATGTTTGAAGGGACAATAAACTGCGACACCCATGCTGTTTTTGTTTTCTAAAGGAAAAGCGCTGCAGGCCCTTGTAAGGGACTACTGGTTGTTTAATCTGCTAGCATTCAAAATATCTGGAGATTTATCTTTAAATATCAGCGGGGAGAAAAAACCGCTTGCTTTTGTTCCTGGCTTGCTGGGGTGTTAAATTGACATTTTATGGCTGTGCAAACGTTTTTATAGCGGTTTTGCGTAATATACTAGACCGTGTGTTAAATCAACACAAGTGTTTCCACAAAAAACGGAGAGTTGGAGCTCTCTCCCAGAACTGTTACGCCTGCTTTCCTAATCACGAGTTAACGTCATGGTCTCCTACCTTGTTTGTTGCCCCTTTCCCCTTCACCTGGTCAAAACATACAACCATACAAAACCTTATAAAATTTTTGCCTGTTGCTGTGCAAATAAACAGCGGCTTATTGTGGTTGCTCAAAATAAAACTATATTGTGCTATATTTGCATGACTTTTTGTACCTATTGTTCAGAAAAACCTTGTTAAAAGTACTTGTTATATATCATGGTAATCGACAAAGAAATTCATAAGAGTAGTTTTATTTCGTACTTCATTCTAGCTGCAGTAGGCGCCGTAGGTATACAGTAGGTATATACGATAGTAAAACATTTTAAGACCTGGTTGCTATGTGATGACTTCGAACTTACATTCTCATTGCATGTCCAGGATATACAAAAACCGAACACCTTCCTGTTCGAGAAAATAATAAATATTTGAAAATTCAAACCAATAATTAGGTACGTCTTAGAAATGGTTATTTGCACAGATAATTATATCTTAAACTATATGTCTTAATATATTCACATTAGATGCAATAACATTTAATAATTTATGGAAAAAAATTAAATAAAGAAGATATTTCCAGAAAATAGAAGATCATTGAATTTCTCGTGAAAATCAGAAGCATGGTATTTCAATCCAATTCAGTTTTAAGAACGTTAGAGTTAACTTTGATAAAATACATATTTTGGAAATCTTTTCTATAAAAAGGATGTCTGGAGGATATATTAAAGTCTCAGTAGGTCAGTAGATATAGCACATTAGGTTACTGTAGCAATGCGAGGGCCGTTCAATAAAGAATGATCATAATTTTTTACAATCATAATTTTTCGCACTAAAATTCAGAATTATTATATTCTGTTAGCTTAATGTGAAACAAACACGCCGTAGTAGTTTCATTGTTCCCTGGCTCCCGCCTGTGAGAACCAGGCAAATTCAGACATGTTTAGTATCGCCCACCGCTGCAATGGAGGTAACACGCGAGGAACAATATGCGCCTTGAAACTCCGCTTTCGTCTCAGCAAAGCTTCAGTTGAGGCCTATAAAATGCTACAGGAGGCACATGAAGAGTCTGTTCTTCCCTACAGCACAGCTCGAAGGTGGTTTAAAATGTTTCAAGAAGTGAGACCAATTTCAAATGAAGTTGGACCTGGTGCTCCAGTTACTGCTCTTACGAAAGAAAACATCAACACTGCTGCTCCCATTGTGAGAGACGATCGAAGAATTATCTTAAGATCACTTTCTGAAATACTGAACATTTAATTGGGTGCCACGCACAAGTTAGTGACAGAAATATTTCACATGAGACGTGTTTGTGCGTGACGGGTTCCAGGACTTGTTGATTCCAGAACAAAAGTTCTGCATTCAGTTAGAGTTGATGTTAGAGGAAGATCCGGAGTTTCCTTCAAACGTAATCACTGCTGGTGAAACTTGGCTACATCATTTTGATCCTGAGAGCAAACAGCAAAGCTCAGTGTGGAAATCTCCTTCATCACCAACCCCCAAAAAGAGCAAAAGTGGTTGCTTCTGCTGGGAAAGTTATGGTCATCTCATTCTTTGATATTCATGGAATGGTATATCAGCACGTTGTACCTGTACACACATCAGTAACTGGACAATACTACAGGGATGTCCTCAAAACATTGCAAGTGCATATCAGGCACAATAGACCACATTTCCGTGACGCAGGCTGGATGCACCACGATAATGCGCGCCACGATATTGCAAATGCTGTTGCTGAATATCTTGCAAAAATCAACGTGAAGTACATCTCTCACCCTCCATATAGTATGCATTTATCCCCATGTGACTTTTTTCTATTCCGTAACTTGAAGAAACGCCTTCGTGGGAGGCATTATCCATTATCAGAAGCAGTGGTGAAGGCTGCGGTGGTAATTTTGAAGGATCTCTCAAAAATGGTTTGCAGCATGTCTTAGGAGACTGGAAGAAACGCTGCGAAAAGTACATCCAACTCAGGGGAGACTATTTTGAGAAGGACCATCAAAATTATGAGGATGATTAAAGGTACTTGTCAAAAATTTGTGATCATTCTTTATTGGACAGCCCTCGTAATATTCTAAAAATATAAAATATGGCATTAAAAATAACACAGTGCATAATGGATTAGTCACCGATGCAAAGCGTACAGTGCTGTAACAGGTTAAGTTAGAATTTATCTTTGTGGTAGTGTATTAAATAGCTTAATAGTTAGAACGGAATCACTACTTTGAATTTTAGTACATTTGAATCTATTGATACATAAATGTGACTATTTCGAGTCAATTAATTATGCCTACTTGACTGGGCTGTGACACTACCTAAATTTACTTTAACTTATAAGAGGGAATCCAGCATATGGATAAAAGACATAATTACCCAAATCGTGTACCTTACAATGATGTTTAGAATGAATACCGCAAATTAATCTAAGATCCTTCTTATGAAGCATATAAACATTTGCTAATAAAGCAGCTTCGAGATTTGTGACGTATTTCAGTCGGGAGCGAGGTCTGCACTGCGTGTGATGTCAGGCAAGAGCCGTGTAATGCCAAGTTGCCTACATAAATGGGGCAGTGAGGGAGAATTTGAGGGTTCAGTCAGGTTTAGCACACTGGATGACAACAATGTATCTGCCGCGTACCTAATGAAACTGTTAAATTTACATCGTGACGATTTATTGAAGGACAAATATACATACAAGAAAGACTTGGCTGATTTTTACAAGAATGTTCCCCAAACTATATTTCCGAGGTTGTACTCACTTGCCGCACGGATATTGTGTATGTTTGGCTTGACAAACCTGTGAGAACATTTTTTTTTTTCTGTTATGAAATTAGTTAAGTCCAAACCCCGAACTGCCTTGTCGGATCACAATCTAACAAGCAGTCTTCGATTACAGATTTCCCAGACATTACGTCCTGACATTGAAAAACTAGTTAAAGAAAAACGAAACAGAAAGTGTTGGTAAATGTACACATAATTTTGTTCTCAATGGGTCTCCTCTAATTTGCAGAGAAAATTACTCAATGTTCTATTTTATTTACTTTATAACATTCTGACCTTCAGATAAACTACGAGTTTGAAGTTTTATATATTTTCTCATAACACAGCGCCAAAATGTAATTGTTTATAAACTGTGACAAATTGTGTAACTAAGGCAGTCGGCATTAATATTACAGCACCCAAGATGTAAGTTTTACATATTATTAACGCCCAATTCATTTCCTGTCATTCCTACCCGCACACGTCAAACTATTGCTTCCCGTTCGATGACAGTAATCAGCGCGATGACGTCACACGATAACCTGCCTTTAGTTCGGGAGCATATTTCGCTGTGATAGCTGGCAGAGCTGACGTCACACCGCTACTACTGTCTTCCCCTGTAATAGATGTTCATTAGCACATCCTTATGAACATACTTCAAAATTCTTAGCATAATTTTTTTGTGGATTAACTTTTGAAAATGTAATTAATATAAGTTGACCGTGTTAAATCTTATCCCAATTAAACATTTAAATTTTACATGTAAATTTTACATAAGCATTACTTAAGTTATATCGAATGGCAATGTTTTTTCCACTGTATATAATTAAACTGTTTGCGTTACACCATTTTAACAATGACTATTGTAATGTGTAATTGCCTTACATTTTATCATATAAATAATAGCTAGATTATCTTCGTAAATATAAGAAGTTACATCCGCGTCATTAACGGAAGCGAGTTTTTTTTTAATATTAACAATAAAATATGGGAATCCCAAAATGTGATCCTGAGGAACCACAACTGTCCAGGTTTTATTTAGAAAAGTGTCTTTAGATTAAAAAGCCCTTCCCCTATTGACAAAAAAATGACTTAACAATTGTAATTTTTTCTTGGAAATTATAAGTTACTGTAATAAGTAAGATATTGTCCAAAGGTCTGGAGAGATCAAAGGGCCTACTTATTATAGTGTTCCCTTTATTTAGTTTTATAATGGTGTGCGGAAAATATGTAATTGCATTTTAATGTAAATTTATATTGAGGAATTAATCCTTAGAGAATTAATCCTTAAAGAATTAATCATTTTAAATACATTACTCCAGAATACGGACGCTATATTTCAGTTGGCTCTAATTAATTAAAAAGACCCATATACCGGAGCAATGCATTTAAAAGGATTAATTCCTTAAGGATTAATTCCTCAGTATAAATTTACGTTAAACATATTCAGCGATAAAAATCCTGGTAATTAAATACTTACAATAGCGAGTCGCCACAAATGTTTATCTCGAATATGAGAATTCTAAGGTTGTTTACCGGGAAAGTATAATGAGTCAATTGGAGAGTTTAATGTCGCATCAGCATGTAGGCCATAGTATCTCAAAGGGTTAAAGCGACTGGACGGAAACCAGGAGATCCGTGGTTTAAATCCCAGCCGCGGCATTAAATTTTTCAGTTGGCTCTAATTAATTATATAATTGCATTAATTTCCATACCACTTCTGAAGAGAAATTGACTTTTGTTTCAAATTTACATATTGTTGACACATGTAGACACCGTAAATAGAGTTATCCTGTTATTTTCTCATCGCTTCATTTATTCCTGGTTCTGATATGTTATCTTATTTTCGTGACGTAGTAGTGCAATAAAATACGCGGGAAGCAGTCACTTGTTCACCCCCGCCCCCACCACTCTCTTATCTCCTGCAGTGGCAGTACTCGCTGTGTATTACAATGGGCAGAAAATAATGTAACCTGTTTGTAGGTAATACAAACAGTAAATAGTTACTCGTAACCACTGCTGTATACAAACGTAACGAACACAAAATAACTATTCACTCAATACAGTTACCAAAGAAGCAATTACAGGAATCAGTAATTCCAGTTATAGAATAGTTATAGAATCATATTGGCACCTCAATATTAATCACCTCCAAAAGAGGCCATGAGTGACTTTGGGATAAAATAAGGTACTAACTAATAAAAAAAAAGAAAAAGAAAACTACCGCTTTGCTACATATTGGTAATCAGCTGAGGTTATCTGCATATTTCGTAACAATAGACAAGGTAGGCTTGGGTGTTCATGTTTTCCTATCTGGTAACATCAACGTTCGAAATGGCATACCATGTTTTACCACACGTCCTATGATATTAAGCCGCAAATGGTGAGGTGGGAATGGAGCTACCCCACAAAATGTTTGAAGTGACTGTACTCTTGTAGTTGTACTATGCAGTGCAATAGATTCCTGAGCGATTTCATGTTTCACTGACTGGGGTGTCACACACCCCATCTCACAAGTTACGGAACATATAATTTATGTTGCAATGAACTGTTGTAACGATATGCTTTAGTTAGAACTTTTTTATGAATAATGTTTTCTGATATGACTTAGTAGGCCATGTAATGACGATATAAAAAATGTATGTGTAATTTTGTGATTGACCGTAGTAATAATTGTATTACGTATTGAGATGACGTAGCAGTAAATCGGCCAATCACAAAATTAATAGAGGAGTAACGATAGTTACGGAAAATCAATGATCTTGATATTGTGGCGAGCTGACATTATAAGAAACCTTATTTCAGATATCTTCCATAACTATTAGAATTTCTTAGTAAGTTCAGAACTTGGTTCGGTTGTGTAACAGAGAGGATGTCGCACCTCTCCTGGGATTGTCTTAACTTTCGGTTTAAGCCCGCAACCTCCGTCCTGTTGTTCGGAATGTGTGTCACATAGAAGTCCCTATGGGTTAGCCACTTCCGGTTGGTAAACACCGAGAGGAACTGTTGTAAGATTCTGAAGTTTATAAATTCCTACAAATGTACTTAGTACGTCAATTATTAAGGATATTGTGGTATTGACCGGATATGGAAATAGTATATAAAGTATAAGACACGTCATCTCGGGGCAGTCGCCCGGGTACTCCACGAAGGACGGCTGACCGGCGAGTGTCCCTCTTGGGTTAGCCGTCGTCAACAACACAGCTCGTAAATCTCCCAAAGATAAGCCAGTCAATTCTCAAAGGCCCATATTTTGCTTGTCATTAAACGCTTTTTGGTAACTGAATCCTAAGTGTCCTTTTATATCAAACCTGAGTCCACGTCCCCATCCCTTTCTCATCAAAATAGGTCGTAATAATATAGATATATGTTCTTTAATTTTGTTTCATGACGATGGAAAAATGTCGCAGTGAATATAAAAGTTATGTAACGAAAAATTAATAACCTTCAGAAAGAGCTATTCGGTATTCGAAATAGTGATGAGTGGACGTGCAAAAGTGAGGAATTGAAGTAATTAACAGAAATTATATTATAATTGAAAATAAGGATTTATGGATGTGTTGGAGGTAACCTACACTGATTGATTAAGAAAGAAAGTTCGAGTAAAATGTAATCCGGATTATACAATTCAATTATATATTATGAAATCGGAGTCATATAAAATTTTATTTCTGTCACTAAAAATCCACACCTGAACACAAAAGATCTCACGACTCTTATTTAATGAAATTCAATTCAGAGCAGTTAATGACTTGAAGAAACTGAGTCGTACAAACTCACGACATGCGAAAGAATTGTGCCTGCAGCGAAGAAATACCGCTACATATTTCGCCCGAACGTGTGGCTGATTAAGATGGACGGCCACACTGTTAAACTACATGATGGCAAATTAAAGGAATACTATAAAGCGTAATGAATCAAATTTTATAGATTGGCTTAGTGATAGTCTCAAGGACTTGGAAAGTGACTTCGTAGTGAATGTGATGTTGTGCCACAAGAATTTTGCAGTGTACGTGCTAGTATTTTTGAGGAAAAGTCAGCAACAAATGAAGAAGGCGACGATATTGGTCTTGTAGGAGGAAATGATGCTGATAAAACTGATGAGGAGCAACCCGTAAAGAAAAGAAGACCTGAGCAAAAACACTTTGATGGTTGAAATAAATTCAAATGGTCATCTCTAAGAAAATGAAAGAAAGTGTGGCAAAGTAACACAATCTGTTCTTCGTCTTATGAAGCCCATCATAGTGACAAACAGCAATGTGATAATTTTACGGCACCACAAAACTTGCCTATGAGTTGAAAAAGGAGGGTTCACATATGTGTAAGCAATTAAAAAAACGAGAAGTACTTACAGAATTTCTTCCCTCAAGGAATAAAACAGAAAATTCAGTTCTGTACGAATTCACAAATAATTGCACGCTGATATCTTTTGTACCAAAGAGAGACAGTTCCGTTATGCTTGTCTCATATATGTACCATATAATATCTACCAACAAAATAACCAAAAAAACAGAAATCGTATAGTTTTGTAATGAAACTAAAGTAGGCGTAGATGCTTTGGATGAAAAGTGTACAAATCATTTAACAAGCCGATGTTCCAATCGCTGGCCATTGGTTGTATTCTTTACAGTTAAACATTAGCCTAGTGAATGCTCACATTATTTTTAAGTCGCTTCAGGGAAATCCTGAACAAAGCCGACTAAATTTTGTGAAGTCTTTAGCGCGACAAATGACTGAGCCACAGCTGAACGTAAGATTCCTAAGTGGACAACTCGAGGGTTACGTCAAAATATAGGGCGCATCCTCAACAAACCGTATCCCACAGCAGCCAGACAAAAGTTGCAGAAACAAGTAAGGTGTGGCATGTGCCCTAGAATCAAAGACAGGAAGATACGAATTTCTTGTGCTGAGTGTGAAACTGAGACGTGCTCAAAATATGCGTTCAGCATGTGTGAAAATATTTCCAAGTAAATTGTGTTAAAAATGCTCTAACGTATTCTCAGCGAAAAAAAATTTTAACCTTTAGTTATATTCCTCATGCTAAATGGCATTATAGAAGAAGTTACCAGTTTTAGAAATGTTTTATCTCTGAAAAGTACAAAGGACAAACTGTTGCATTTTTTTCATTCTTACGACGGCTGTTCAAAAAGGAATGATCACAATTTTTACGTACATAATTTTGCGCACTAAAATTCAATCTTATTATATTCTGTTAGCCCAATGTGAAAAAATGCCGTAGTAGTTTCATTGTTGGTACTCCTGGTTCCCGCCTATGAGAACCAGGCAAATTCAGACATATTCAGTATCGCCTACCGCTGCCATGCAGGTCTGCATGCAGTTAAAGTTGATGTTAGAGGATGATTCGGAGTTTCTATCAAACATAATCATTGCTGATGAAACTTGGCTATATCATTTTGATCCTGAGAGCAAACAGCAAAGCTCAGTGTGGAAATCTGCTCCATCACCAATCTCCAAAACATCAAAAGTGGTTGCTTCTGCTGGGAAAGTTATGGTCATCTCATTGTTTGATATTCATGGAATGGTTTATTAGCATGTTGTACCTGCTCACACATCAGTAACTGAAAAATACTACAGGGAAGTCCTGAAAACAATGCAAGTTCATTTCAGCCACAATAAACCACATTTCCCTGAAGCAGGCTGGATGCTGCACGTGAAGTCCAGCCCTCACCCTCCCTATAGTCCGGATTTACCGCCCATATAACTTTTTTCTATTCCCTAACGTGAAGAAACGCCTTCGTGAGAGGCATTATCTATAATCAGAAGCAGTGGTGAAGGCTGCGGAGGCGACTTTGAAGGATATCTCAAAAAATTGTTTCCAGTATGTCTTTGAAGACTGGCAGAAACGCTGGGACAAGTGCATCACATTTAGGGTAGACTATTTTGAGAATAACAATCAAAATAATAAGGATGAATAAACGTACGTTATACAAAATTTGTCATCATTCTTTATTGAACAGCACTCGTAACTTAAATGCTAATACATCTCCAACATTGGTACATAATTGAATTCTTTTATTTATAAAACACAATATTTAACTCATTATTTTTTCGCAGCCTTAAGGAGTCAAATTAAATCACATCTTCAGTAGAATAAGAACTCAGGTATTTGGATACACAAGATAGATTCGTAGTTGATAGTTCAAAGAAAGCTGTATTTTTTTAGTAGAAATATAATTTTTCCATTAAAACTGAAAGCTGTAAATGTTTTCGTGGCACAATAAGATCACACTGGAAAGAAATTAAAACATCAAAATATCCTTACTGTAGGTAGATTTTCTGAAACTATAAAATATAACTGTAATATATAGTAATTTGTGGTTAGTTGTTTATGCAGTGACTGTGTCCTGCAAAATTATTTTAGGGTTTTATTTTTGGAATAAAATATTGTACATTTACTTCAAAATAAATCTCTTAAATTCATTGGTAGATATGATTATCGATATTAATGTCTTCAAAATATACAAACGTACAAATTAGGTTACGTATACTTATACGAGAGTATATACGACCAAGTTCGCTACTCTGAATGAGGCAGTTTTAAAGAAAATATAGAATGTGTGTCGAAGAATGTTATTAAAAATGTGAAAAAACCTTAATTTTTAAAGAAAGGTTTTGGTAATTGAATAAATTAATGTAAAGCAGCATTCAATAATATAAAGCAAAAATGCACCACACAAAGCAGTGCAGGTATTCACAACATGAACATTACACAGCCCACGGTATGACATACAAATATCTATTTTGCTCAGCTGCTCTGTTCAATGAAATAAATGGCAGGGCTACGCCTTTTGTTCTACTTTTATTCTGTATAATAATTAACATTCAATATCTTATTTGCTAACATTAATTTATTTCAGCATTATTTTTTAACCTACTTATTAACTTACTCTAATTACTAATTCGTCAAAATTATGTGTTGAGCAATTTTACCATACTGTGACTTGGTGGGTTCGTAGAATTAAAATTACAAGTTATAGAAATACAAGTAGTTCTTTATTTCCACCGAATTACAGTTAGCAAACTCACAAATCACCTACCACAGACAATTACGTAACTCACAATTACAAACCACACTCGCTACTCAGCGCCTTGCAGCACAGATCTTTTTCTCGATCCGACTAAGAACTCCTCTGATACACGCACGCAGTCTTCCAGTCCGTTCACTAGCACTGCACTCTTCACGGCTGCTCGCCAAGAACTCTCCTCCCGACCGACGTGTCGCTTATATAGGCACCAACTGGCCAATCCAGAAGCTTCCGGGTTAGATCAAATATCAGGGTTATTCCAGAAGTCAGGGGGAGGGGAAAGAGACGGTCTATTGACTTGTGGTAGTCTCCCCCAACACCTCAGCGAGCGCCACACGGACATATGGGTAGGCGTGATCTAAATGCTTTCTGTCCCCCACCTAGCTGCCAGTTGGTTTTGACTTCTGATAATTGGGTGACAATACTAAAATCTTAATGTTATTATGAACAAGCGGGAAAGGTCAGCCGGTTTCCTCTGTGGCCCGAATTCGTAAGTGCGGGTTCGATTCCCGTGGCCGAACTACCTGACCTGACCTGAGTTTTTCGGTAGGTTTCCCGGGGCGCCAGGCAAATGATGGATAGATTAATTTCAAAATTTCCTGTGCCTCTGTTCCCGTAGGGAAGGGGATCCGTCCCCTTCAGCTGCCGTGGTGCGGGCGCTGCGCACCCTTAGCACTCGTGCTACCTCTGACGTTACTAGAGGAACCTCGGGCCGAACATCTGAGCCCCTCCATCCGGAAGTTGTTCGGATTGGATTGGTCTCGAGGGGGCAGTGTGTTCCAGACACCCATGGGAATCGGGTACGTCTTCGGACGGGGTTGAGGGAAGCCATTAATTCTCCCGGGTACTAGCCTGCAAAGCTAGTAGAAGGTGCGCTAGATCGCCAGGTGGTCCCACCGAGATCATATCGGTAGTCTTCACCTTTGGTGTTGACGCGCGTAAGTGGCATATCCACTTCCATCCCTTCTTGTGTCCTTGGACCAGATGGGGGGGGGGCTTGTTTGTAACCCAGGTCTTGCCCTATGGAAAGCCCCACGGAGGACGCCGAGCGCCCCTTGGGACAGCTCGGATAACTTCCTGATTTTAAGAGGCCCGGGAGGTCCTACGGGTCCAGGACTAATGGGAGTAGACCCTCTGGACTCAGCTCAACTGTCCCTTTGCTTCATATCCATTATCATATCATATCAACTTTCATCCTGTGTTCTCTTTATGGGTAGAAGTTGAGACGGAAACCTTAGGTTTCCGATGCTGTAAGCAAGTGAAGGAAGATAAAAACTATATTAAATAAGGAATGTGTCACATAAGCTAAACGCGTGAGAAAGAGTGACGAGAGGGCAAAAGTTCCCCTTAGGAATGCGAGACGGTCGGAAAATGTTAGAAAAAGTCAGAATATGTCTTCCCATGACCTCAAGGGTCAAACCCCGGTGGGGCAAAAACTCAAATGCTGCCTAGATATAAGAGAGGGTAAAAGACCACTCAGATTAAATATAAGGAAAACAAACCTCCAATCAAAATTGCTATACATCACGTGATACGGGCGGAATAGTCATAAAATAGAAAAATGGGCGTCGATAGATACGTCCGCTGTCGGAAAGGACTCGAACAGACCAGGAAAACCGCGACACTTCATCTTGGGGCGTTTCGGGGGATGAAGGCGTAAAGTGACGAGACAGTACAGAGTACAACTTACAATTAGATGCGGAAAAGTGAAACTTGGGCAACTTGAATCAAAGAGTAATACTGACGGGTGACGAGCAAGGGTGTTAGGGAGCGAGCTCATGATATAAATGTTCTATCAATAAACTGGTGAGAGAAGTCAAAAAGGAAGCATGGCGTATTTGCATTTAAACGCTGGACCCTGAGACAGAGTATACTTCTGCTCAGCCTTACCTACCACAGAGAGCAACCCGCTAGTCCGGAGTATAATCTGCTTCTCCCTGATTGCGTCCTACACCAAAAGGATCCTGACCACAACGCTTTTTTCCTGAACTAGGATTGTACCCACCGATTCCCGCATCAAAGTATCGGCAGGAGTTTCGGCACTGCACGGCACGATGGCTGCACGGCTTCTGGTTAACACCTCCAGGACGGACTCCGGGAAGGCCAAGTAGACAGTTTCAGGATCACAGTGGTACTGTGTTGGTGGTACTCCTCTGCATTGTCGTATCTCCTTGGGTCGGCCATCCTCTGTCTCTTCTCACGTCATCCTTCATCCCGGGGTTGCCTCAATTGGTGCACAGGTCAAAAGATCAAGACTGGTCACAGTGCCGAATCCCCTCCTAGTCCTATCCTAATGTTCTTATTCTTCTTGTACAATGAACTACTCTCCTTCATGAATGACTTACACCCTTGGTCTTGGACTTATACAAATGCCTTTACTCACAAGCAGTAAAATGTCAAGGAACAACAAGAAAAATATACTTAATGTCAGGTATGGCGTTGTAGAAGTAAATGAAATATAGATATGAACGGGATAATAGGAAATTCACGAATTACAAGTCCGTCGCTCAGTTTGCTGGAAGTCGACGGTTTGAAACTGGGGCCTATCAAATGCGATTGGCACACCTTGACTTGGCACTAACTCACTCGATTAATACATAAACATTCATGTTAAACAAGTTTATTGAATGAAGTCGTTTTAAAAAAATTGTAGGCAACGTACCTTGTGCTCACAAACAATATGAACAATAATGAACGGGTTACATATTTCAAAGCTAAAATGCGTAACACATCGTCGAAACTAAACAGTTGAAGCATTTTCGTTCCCTCTCCCTTTTGTACCAGAAAATTTATTCAAAGAAAAGGCTCAAAGTCAAAGTGCAGAATACAAATTTGGATACATTTATAAAATATAAAAGACACACAGCTTGAGGACAAATGATCTGCCATACGTAACAGTGTCACACTCGTACAGCAAAATGTCCCCCAAAAGATAGGGCAAGATATATGCCTGTTCTGCAAAATGTGTAGGAGTTACAATACTTTCTGTGATGTGTTACAAAATTCAAGCTTAACATGAAAAATAGCCTAGAGTACCATCTTTAAAAATATATTTAAAGCATAAATGGATATAAAATTAAAGAAAATATCAATTTAGGAAACCATACAACTAAAATTTCCATTTTATGTAAATATTCGCTCTTCAACCAAATTCTGTATTTTAAAGTTTTAGTTCATATTTTAAAAAATAATATGCAGTTTATTAGGTCACATTTTTCAAAGTCCGCCTCGGTAGCGTAGATGGTAGCATGTCTGCCTCACGTTCAAGAGGTCCCGAGTTCGAATCTCGGTCAGGGTTAGTTACCTGGATAAGGTCTTTTCCCGGAGTTTTCCCTTATCCTTCAAGACGAATGTCGGGTAGCTCTAAGCTCCATGGACTCTGGACACATTTGAGCATCATTTCACCCATTCCGTTCATCCTCCGATATGACTTAACGTTGAAGGACGTAAAATTACAAAAACAAAAGCATTTTTCAAAACCTTCTAAATATATTTTTTCAAAAAGTACACAGCTTCTAAACTTATTAAAAGGTTATTTATAAATCCTGTAGAACAGAGAATGTGGCAGGCAGCTTAAGAAATCGAATACACAAAACCAGGAAATGATCTTCCTTTTCTTACATCCTCCCGTCGCTTTTTAAATCATTTCGAAGTATTTTTTGAGGTCATATAAATTGAGCATATAAAATTTGGCTTCGATAGAGCACCTGCCAAACCCTGCTACTGGTCGCAGGTTCGATTCCCGGCGGTGGGGGTGGGGATTTTTCTCCGACCAAGATAATTCCCATCTTCCCCAGAGTCTGGAAGTATGAATGAGAGTGTGAATGTGTGTGTGGTCTAATGATTAAAAACCAAAGATGACGAATTAACACCTTCGGCATGTTCCAAAGGAGAACGGCCGCCGATATGACCATAGCAGTTAAAGGCGGAGTATAAATGGAACAAAACAAAACGAAAAAGAAAATTGGCTAATAATGAGCTGCCGTAATAAAATGAAATGTTACCTACATTATGTACTAAAATGAACAATTTAATCCAATGGCTAAGGCAATATATACACAAGACTATTTTAGCAAAGCTAATAACACTCAAAACTTATGCAAGTCCACTACTCTGCTGTGAGTAGCGTGTCTGTCATTTAGAAAGTCTGGAGTTTAAATCTCTATTAGGGCAAGTAACCCGAATAAGGAATTCTAGAATTCTCCCTTTCAAAAATAACAAAAGAAAGATTGAATATAAAGTACTGTATTTATTCCAATAGGTGCTTGAAAGAAGTATAAAAAACAAAATAGTAAAATAATATTTTAGTTTTTGATGAGCCATTTTCGAAAAAACAAAAATTATTATTGCTGTTTTATTCGACAAGTATGTGCAAGATTATGGTTTTCTTATTTTGTAAGATGAGCAGAGTAACCTATTTCTGACATAACTTTGGTATTAACTATGTGGTATCTCCTAAAATTATGCTCCAGACCTTTTAGCAGATGTAATCCAGACAGTAATGTAAACAAGCTGAGGTAATTCAGACGACCTGAACCTGCTATTGCTATATTTTCTGCAGTTTGTTTAATAAAAGAAAACACAGCGAATGTAACTTTAACGAAATAAAAAGATGCAACTATTACAATATTGGCCTACACTAGAACAGTACAAAATGCCCAGTGCCTTCAACGTCCAATAAGCGCCTAATTTCTTATGCGTAAGAAATATTGCTTATTGATTACATTGGAGCAATGTATGTAAGGGCGAGAACCATCCGAGACTCAGAAGACTCCGGCCTCTTATCACCTAGGAGACGATGGAGCACTCCGAGGTTCTTTCCATCGGGCAATACCTGGAGTCTAAAAAGTCCCCCGCCCACATCATCAACAACGTCAAGGCGGGATTGAAGTGGATACGCCACTTACGCGCGTCAACCCCGCAGGGAGAACTACCGAATAAACTCGGTGGGGCCACCTGGTGATCTAGCACACATTCTACTAGCTCTGCAGGCTAGTACCCGGAACCTTTTAGGCAACGCTCTGCCCCCTCCGGGCTGCCGAGTCCTGACCGGAGGTACCCGATCTTCCGCGGGTGTCGAGAACACACTGCCCCCTCGAGTCCAACCCAATCCGAACAACTCCCATTAGGGAGGGGCTCGGCTGTTCGGCCCGAGGTTCGTCTGATAACGTCAGAGGTACCGCGAGTGATCAGGGCCCACAGCGCTCGCACACAAGAGCTGTCAACTGGAAAAATGTTTAAAATGTAATCCTGAATAAGCGAATAAACACCTCTGTATATTGTAGGTGTGCAGGTTATAGAGTACGCCAGTGGAAGATTCAAATGCTATTATTGGGAAGTCGGAGGCAAGGTTGACGCCTCTGAAATACTCCGCTGTGAAAGCGAAAGTGAAATCTGCTTTTACTGGTTTTGCAAATGAAGATGACATTCTCGCCACCATAGAATCTGCTTTTACTGGTTTTGCAAATGAAGATGACATTCTCGCCACCATAGCTTGGTAAAACGTGTAACGTCTCCAATCGTCTATTTTATGTTCTCAAAAGTATCTCCGCTTCAAATAGTTACAGAAAAATTGTAAGCTAAGTGACATATTCCAAACATTATATGCACTTGGTTTCAATTAATGTATCAGCTTCCCTTCCACCTTGTGTATCAAATAATGAATTTAAGAGGTGCGTTCAAGTTATAACGCCACCTTTTTTTTTTCAGGACTGGAACCAGATATGAACTTTAGTTCTTTTAATTACGCGTGGACTCTTTGTGAATGTGTGACAGATGGCAGCACTGTACAGTGCATAGAACTCTATTGGTGGTGACGAGAGTTGGGACTGTTTGTGATACTTAAAATGGCGATGTTTTCATTGCAAGAACAGCGTGTAATCATTCGTTTTCTCCATTTTCGTGGTTTGACACCTATTGAAATTCATCGCTAGTTGAGTGAGGAATGTGGTGATGGTACCATGGACGTGTCTAATGAGCGTTCTTGTGTGGCAGTTCAATGAAGACAGAACATCGTGTGACAACAAACCAAGACAGCCATGGCCTTGCACCAGCCGGTCTAACGACATGATCCAGCGAGTGGAGAACCTTGTTCTGGAGAATCGCCGATTGAGCATTGCAGACATCACCTTCAAAATTGACTTTTCCGTGGGATCTGTGTACACAATCCTGCATGAAGTTCTGAAAATGCGAAAAGTATCTGTCTTCCAGGTAGGCGCCACGAATGCTAACGGATGATCACAAGGCTGTGCGTGTGGCGAATTGTCAGTCAATGTTGACGCGTGATGACGGCATGAATGGAACATCAATTGCACGTTGTTCGTGCAATGAAAACGTCGCCATTTTAAGGTGGGACAGAAGTGCTGTTTTAGTCATTTTCATGAAAAAACTGGAATTATAGTTTTTGTTGCAAAATATGCACCATAACCTAATTTATTTGTTCACAAAATTTCATGCCCCAATGGCAAACACAACACCTGTTTTGGACGCCATTTTAAAGCTCTACACTGGTCAAATGCCTCTCCATGCTTCAAATGGCAGGCCCAGATGTTTGAATGCAGAGAAATTACCAACGATTTGATTTTAAAACGCGCGTTAAACTAGCATTACGCCACTGTAGCCTATTTCAACAAGCTTTCATGTGAATTCCCTAGATGGCAGTAATTTTTGGGATGTTTTATATCGTTTCCTTGATATACTTCCTGTGTAATGGCGCGAAATGTTTGTTTGTGTTTTCTTGTGTTGTCCTAGTGGTTTAGAAGTGATACTTGGCGTTTAAAGTTGTAATTCCTAGGTTTTCTCTTCTCTGTATTATATTTATTATACTCAAGTGTCCATTTGTGCCTAAAATTACACCGTAAGTTTCGATACTAGGTTATTTCAGTAAACCTACTTAGAATAATAATGTATCGAGAAATTGAAGAGGTAAAGGTACATGTGTCCTTTTATATGGCACTCCATTGTTTTACTGTTTTAGCATGCCAAAGGTAAAGGGTATTAGAGCCGCTTTGTCCAAATTAATGAATAACAGCAAATGGGGGAAGACATATACTTCAGTTGAAGCAAATCAGGAAGTAACTGAACCTGTAGCAGTGCAAAACAGAAACATATGCCTTTCTAAATTGGAGGTGCAATGGAGTACCTATGAACTAGAGGAGGATGTAGGTGAGAGGAAATATATTATTTTAGTTGAAAGAATTGATAAAAGTTTTATCATGCCCACATTGTTTTCACAAACTCTGAACCTGGAGATGCTTCACACCTTGGTTTTGCTTCTCAATTAGAAGTGGAATGTGAAAATAGACTACTATTTCAGTAAATACATCAAAAACCTAGGGCTCAAGAGGCTGCAAGGAGGGAAGAAGGTGTAAGTTACAGTGCTGGAATTTCTAATACAAAGAAATTAAATATTTTTTATGGAAACTGCATGAAAAACTTTAAAACCATTTTTCTCAAGTTCAGATTTTTTTTGGTTATTTTTCTACATTCAGTTTTTCAAGCTGAATTATTAGCAATTCGTGAAGGAGTGAAATGTTGCACCAACTTACAATGTACCGCTCGCCTTCACAGTGACTCAAGCAGCAATTGCAGCTTTGAAAGATACCAAAAACAGCAGTCCTATTGCAGCTGAAATAAGAAGTCAATTATTATGTAGCTCTCATCTGTCGATTAAATGGGTCAGAGGACACGTGGGGATTGCCGGAAATGAACGTGCAGATGAACTTGCAAAGAGAGCTGCGACTTCAGATCTTCCAGAGACTTACACTCTAAGCCCCATTTCTTATGTGAGGCAAACATTAAAGGAGATTATCAACAACACTGGAATGAATAATGGTTAAAAAGTGATTGTGGTGCTTTCACTAAGGATTTATATTTATCAACAGTTTTTGACAGACATAAATGTAAATTCGTTAATCCTATGTTCTCACTCAATTCTTAACTGGACATGGAAAATTTTCAGCTTACTTATTTCGATTGAAAATCAAATCCACATGTGATTGTATTTGTGGAAATCATCTTCAAGATGTCTCTCACATTTTATTTGATTGCCCGTTTTTCTGTTTTGAAAGATACGAACTTGGAGTATTGCTTCAATCCTTAGCTTACATTTTCTGAATACCACTTACACATATTCTGACGGATTACAAAACTTATCAATACCTTATGGCTTTCTTAAACAAAATATTTCTTAAGCTAAATGATTCATCTTGATGTTTACTGTTTGTCAGCTTGATATTGAATTTGTTATGTTTTTGTAAATTGTATTACATTCATAAATTTGTAAACTATATTCCCAATATACCTTTGAGTAAAATAGGAATAAAAAATGGATAATAAATAAATATATTCAAAATCTATCTTCTCCCACAATATTACAGCTATAGCTCTGAAAATCGAACACAATATACTTCAGAAGCCGTGTAGCAAACTGATGTATGGACATTTTGATACTGGTCGTAGCTTAATTTTAAAAAAATAATTACTATAATCGAGCACTGAATTCTGGAGTGTTTTCTTCGCTTTGAGTCATAAAATAATTTTTTAAAAATAAATACGCAGCATTTCATAAATCCAATCCGTTAATTTGTTATTAAGGTATTAAAGGATTTAATTTAAACAAACCGAGATGTGTTGTGCAATATCTGTCAAAGAAAATTGTATAAATTAATTCATATATAAAGAATGCAGTTACATATTGGAATGAATACTGCTACACGCACATCTTTAGTTACTAGTAATATGTGTACAAAAATATAGGCTCTAGCTTTACTAGTTTAGACAATCACTTTTAGCACTTTGGTGCCCCCTTAAGTATCAATGACAGTCCTAACTCTCGTCGCTGCCACTATTATGTGTTTCAAATGGGAAGGTGTTTGTCCTTGAGCACTACTAGATGAGCAACCAATCGGAGTCCTGCGGTGTTGTCGTATTGAATTCCCCTAAGTGGTGTGTGACGAGTGCCAACCTAATCAGTTTGTAATATATACTATTCGCGCTAAAACAGAAATTCAGATTTTGCAAAAACCAATCCATGAGGAAGAATAGAGTAATGTATTTAACATAACCACAAAAATCCATTAATTTTAGCTCAAACAGTTTTCTTAATACAAATAAAGTAGATACCACTATATTATAACAACGCATTGCGACGTAAACACTGTAATGAACATCATTATTGGTTGGCATGTTTGCGTGAACGTATATTTGAAATTACTCAAAACTGAAACGTAAACATTTGACATGACGTGATAAAAGAAATATGTACTTTGATTAAGCCAAGGTGTTTGTTAAATTCGATGAGAGGAAACGATACACTTCTTGTTAGTCTGGCAGAACGTGTCTGGTCACATTATATCTTTGTTTATGAATAGTTCGTAATCTCTATTTATTCTAGAGTTGAAAGCAGCATTGTTCAGTTACTCTTCCATGAGAATTTGTATCAGCTGGATCATGACATGCGATCCACCCCCCCCCACCCTTACTAGTGCTAGAACAATCCAATAGAGTTAATGTGGGCTCAAATTATGTTGCAAACAGAAATAATATTTTTAAACTGACTGACGTTGAACGACTTATTCACGACGAAATTGACAAGGAACACAACAAGAATAGGAAAACTGTGTGAGGCATCAGATAAACTACAAGAAGACGACTTATGGAAAGAAATAGCATGTAATGAGATTTTGGTACCTATCGTCATAAATTTGCAGCACTCAGAAGTTGAAGACGATGACAATGACGAATTATCTCTTAACGTAACATTCACAGCTAAGCGGAGGCACCGCTGGTATTTTCGTTGGATTAGAAACATAAGTAATTTATAAACTATAATTAATTTTAAACTAAATATTTAAAACATTTGTATAATATATGAATATTCATGTTGCGGTTGTGATTACAACAGCATTATTATGAAACTTTGGAAAATTCACTTTGCGTTCCCTTACGTCTAGTGGCTCGAACACAAGCAATTGTGTGAAAGAGACGGAAATATAAAGAATGGGGATAACGAGGTGACAACTACTACTAAAAAAATGAAACTATATATGAAAAATAAAAAAGTTAAAAAATAAAAATAAAATAAAAAATAATAATAAATTAAAATAAAAAAAAGCTGACCTCCCTCAACTCCAAATAAAGTCAAGGCTGAAGAGGGTACAGCTCTGAAGCAGCCATAGGGCGAAGTAAGCCAGTGTGAAATAAACCCACGGGCGAAATAAGCCCTAAAATCCCCCTGTAGTAGTAGAGGTGACAACGTTGAATGTGCTAACGCATCTGATTGGCTACACGCGAGAACTCTTCCCATTTGAAACACATAATAGAATTCTATGCACTGTACAGTGTTGTCATATCTGTCACACATTCACAAAGATTCCACGTGTATTTAAAAAAAATACAGAAGTTACTATCTGGTTCCAGTCCTGAAAATATATGAGGTATTTTAACTTGGACGCACCTCGTATTATCAAACAACATTGTGGTTTCTATGGTATTTGTAAAATCCAATTATTTTATGCATATTGATATCAAAGAAGATACACGATCGCTCAAAGTGCATATTACGAAACTCTGAGAAACCATTACTTCATATTGTATCGGAAGTATAAGCTCGCTTACAGCTCGGATGTCAACATCCTTTATGAAACCAGACACACTTTTCGTCATATGTTACGCACTCACACAAGCATTTCTTCTCCTGGAGGTAAAGGCATTCCCATTTCTGCGTACAGCAGATTTAATTAAGGTTCCTCATTATTAATATAGCGTTTATTGGCAAACTATATTACGTCATTTAATGAGTTAAATTAAATATCCAACTTTGTTCATTACATTACACTTGCGGGAAGGAATTCTTTGCCACAGACCCTATTCATTCTTCTGTGGGGGAGTTTACATAGATAGGAACTAACATTCCTCACATTCCAGGCATTTCCCATCTGTCTATCTACGTTGATCCAATGAAGTCTCGAACAACTAAACCCTGTAAACATAGTCTCCATTTTCTACAAAACCGATACATCAGGCTTGATTGTTTACTAAGGTGCCTTCATTAGCAATCTGTTGAACAACATTCGCACTTCATCTACTATAAATTTACGTATAGCAATACTTTATTTTATTTAACTTCTCGGATAATTGTATTGAAAGGGACACCACTTTAAAAGAAAAACCTTACGCTTGGTATTTCATTTGAAGGGGTAAAAATTATGGCACTAAATGAAATTGGATGTGTGCGTATCGATGGTTAACCGCGAGTACGTCTTGCCTCCCAGTTTTTGAGAATCACGTTTAAACGCACAACATCGTAAGCTAGTCTACAACATTCATATAACAAATAAGACTTAGATATCATCTGAATTGTTCAAATACGAGTACTGGTCAGCAAAGACTGAAGCTGAGTTTTTCCTGTAGCTTCCGTCAAAGTTTCGTATCTTCATCATCATCTTCATCATCATCATCTTCACCTTCATCATCATCATCTTCAT
>CM060947.1:219340109-219412609 GCA_030765055.1 Mantis religiosa | reverse complement strand
AGAGGAAATTATAATGTAAGACCAAAAATTGTTTTAGGAAATAGGATTTTAGAACAAATATTGAGTTTTGAATACTTAGGAAGTAACATAACTTTTAGAAATAATGCTGATATTGTGGCAAGCTGACAATATAGAAGAAAAAGTAAACAAATTCCGAGCCATATGTGGGGCAATCCAATGAACTTTTAAAAACAGAGTGAGAGGGATACAAAAATAATAATGTACAAGTGTCGTATCTGTAACATAAATATTTGAAAAGAGCGGGTTTTTATGTATAATGTCGGTAGGCGGCAGGAATCTCGTATTGGTAGGTTGGCAGTAATGCTCTATTTTGCAGACCCTACGTGCTCGTCGGATGCCAGTGGAGGTGACGCGAGAGGAGCAGTACAGCGCAATCAAATTCTGTTTTCGTTTAAACCATACAGCCAAACAAACATATGAAAAGCTGAAGCAAGCGTGCAATTTAGATGCTCTACCTCGTGCAATAGTGTTTAGGTAATTCAAGGACTTCAAAGAAGGCCAACTTGTCAGTGTTAAGCAAGGTGGACTTGGTGTTTCGGCTTCTGCTGTGACTGAAGTCAACATCAGCACAGCTACTGTGATTGGAGAGAATCGGCATATAACATTACAAACCTCAGTGAAGTGTTGAGAATTTCATATAGCAGTGTGTTTCCAATTATCCACGACCATCTCCATAAGACCCGAGATTGTGCTTGTTGGGTGCCACATCTGTTGATTTCCAAACAAAAGGCTGTGTGAATGGAGACAAGCCGTGACGTGCTGCGTCTCTTTGTTGATGGAGGGGATGAATTATTTTAAATCGATTATCGCCGTTGATGAGTCGGGGCTCCATCATTATGATCCTTAAGGAAAACAAGCCAGCACATTGTGGAAATCGCCAGGTTATCCAACACCAAAAAAGGAAAGTGATGGTGATCACATTCTTTTACTCTAATGGAATGATTTATCAGCATGCAGTTCCCCCTCACACTACCGTTACAGCAGCATACAGCACGTCAGTATTGGATACTCTGAGGAAGCACATTGCAAACAAACGACCAGAGCTTACTCGGACTGAGTGGCGAGTTCATCATGACAGTGCACGGCCTCGCATCGCAAATCAAGTCATACAGTTTCTGGCTCGATTCAGCATTACTTGTGTACCACACCACCTTATAGCCCCAATCTTGTACCCTGTGACCTTTTTTATTCCCATCACTAAAGGCAAAGCTTAGGGGTATTCGATTTGATAACTCTGAAGCAGTGCTCAAGAAAAGTGAGGTGATTCTCAAGGACCTGACGAAGAATTGTATGGAGCACGTGTTCAAAGACTGGCAATGACGCTATAGAAAGTGCATTGAAGTAGGAGGGGAGTACTTTGAAACAGATCATGTAAACATTGAATTGCAGTAATGAACATCTGTGAAGAAAATCAGTCCCAGTCTTTGTTAATAAGCCGACTTATTTCAGTGACCAGCAAATCATCTAACACATGCCCAACTCACAAATTAATATCGAATTTTACTTACTTTATTTTGTGTTTTAATTAAATAGAACAGTTGTATTTCGCTCAAAAGTCAATACCTACAGACTCCGTTAGTAAAAGTGCATTCCTTTTTTTTAAAAGAAAAAAATTGTCAAAGATTGGTTAAATGCTAAACTTTATATTTAAGTTCGTCATCTAAAGACGCTACGCGATGTTCAAAAAAATATTCCTATTCCAAACTACAGTTTGCATGACAAAATTGTTCGCTTTTTACAAAAGATAAATCAACTCATTTTGATTAAAACTGCATTATTAAGATATTTTTCAACACGTTTTATTTCCCAAAGGTATCCATAACGAAACCGCCATATGTTTAAAGTATTTTAATGAACAAATAAAATCTAAATATTGTATTTTCTGGCAATATTCTCTGAAGACTTCTTTATTTTGGATGATTTTGGTATAATCAGTAAAGTGTTAGATATACACAAAAGCGTACTACTTAAAAATGTGGATCTGTTTAAAAACTATAAAGTTGTCATATTTCTTTTTTGGGGGGTAGATTGAGAATAACTGTAGTATTCCTTATTATTTGTTTGAATTTTACAAAACTTATGCCTTTCTCAAACGAAAAGCCTTTATTTTTCGAAGGAAAAGACATCAAAGCCTTCACATAGCAAACAACTTTTAGAAGATTTGATTATCCCGTAAGTCTCTGCATTACCTCTACAAACGTTTCTAGAAATGTATATCGTGATAAACCTGAATTAGACGAGTAATCTTAAGAAAAATGCATAGAGAAAGTAATGTGAATTCACATCATTATCATTATCATTACCATTATCATCATTATTACCCTTTAGTTCTCAAGTGGCTCACAAGTGGCTCATGTTTTCAAGTGAGAGAGGTGTCCCCCATTACTACATAACCTATAGCTCTACCTACATTAGCTTTACAAAGACGTGCTGTATTACAATACGTCAGAGGTAGTTTGGGGATTTGATATGCTCGCTGGGGAAAACCAGTACCAAAGAAAGAATTCACGGCCACAGCTCCAGTTTAAATTTTTAACGGTGCAGTGCGTGTGGGGGATGAGGTATACGCGCTTCCATAGCCTTGAGCAAAGTCGCCCCATCAGTATTCTGAACAAAATATGGGAACATGAAACTTAACGATGAACTGCTCGAGAAGAAGACAGAGGTCAACTATTTGTGGAATGCGAGGGAGCATGTAATACATTCTTCAAGCCCTGGATGAAGGGGGCAAGCTATATGCTACGCCACCACCGCAAGATTCCACCGCAACATCATCATCATGCAACTTCACAAACGTCGGTTCAGAGATTAAAGCAACTCCGGATGTACTGACCGCTTTAAACCCGCTCCAAAAATGCCAACTATGAGAAAGTAGGCACCCTCTAACAACACACGGCATTCCAGCGGGCCTCTAACGCTAATAGACTCACTAAGCGGACCAACTTGGCGTTAATTGTGAAAGTGAGCTGCAGTATTATCGGACTGTTCCTGCAAGGAGATATTCTCTCTTATCTTGGAGATGGTCCAGAATTCCCAGGATGCAATGTAATGGCTATAAGTTGATAATGAACCGGAGTAATCACAAGAGACAACTTTATAATTACCAATCTGCAGAAGTCTGAGAGTTACTGCCTTCTCAGTGCAAATACGTACGTCTTATCTACATTTACCTTTAATATAAAAATTACAACAATCATCCGGTTATAACAAATTATTAAGTTATCTGCTTATTTCATCATCACCTGAATTCATCCATCTTTTCCTCCTATACGAGCCACGGTTTCGTATATAGGATGTTCAATAGATAAGGAATAATAAAAGTAGACTTAAAACTGCTGTTAAAATGTCCGGAAACGTCAATTTTAATATTTTGAAAGTTTCTTCACCCATAACGTACACTTCCCAGAGCTTACAAGCGAGTGCCTGAGGTGAGATGTCCGTTTAATAACAGAATTTTTTATTAGAGGTAGTGGGCAGAATGGAGAATCACCCCAAAGCCTGGTATGAGTACAAGGAAGGAGAATCTGAAATGAGAGAAATGGATGAAAAGAATTGGAATGATAGAGAAACTATTGGAATGAATGGCGGGCGAAACCGGGTAAAATTTACCCATTTGCTGCTTTTCTTTCACCACTAGCCTTTGTAGGACTCACTATGAAAGGAGAGAGCCAGACCGAAAAATTCAGTGTGTAAAGAAACAATTACTTTCCATTAATTGTACCTAATAGTGGTCCCAAATATTAAGCCCGGGCCTGAAAGTACTTACAACATAGTAAGTCGCCATTAGGGTAGTTGTCTCATGTGTTTATGAGAACTCCTAGTGGTTTACCGGGAAAAACACTAGTCAGTTGGAGAATTTAATGTCATGTTGGCACGTTGACCATGGTGGCTCTATGGTTTAGAGCGGCTGGATGGAGACCAGAAGATCCGTGGTTCAAGTCCCGGCTATGGCATTGCATTTTTCAGTCTGGCTCTACCCTTTCACAATATAGTAACATTTAACGAGCTACTGTCAAAATCAATGATAGTATACCTTTTTATCTTTCTTCTTAAAGATTTCAGCAAACTCATTATTTCAGACAAAATATTTTATTTCTCAACACAATTAATTGCTCGTTTGTTTAAATGCTTTCTACAGAATTAAAGAGGAAGCGAAGTTATAATTATCTAACAGGACTTTGAAGAGGACCTACATTTATATTCCGGCAGTGGCTAAGTCAAAGCATCAATTACTGTTCAACGTTCTCTCCTGATTCTTATCCTGATTCTCCAGGCCTCGAATAAAGATACCGTACTTCTCATATCCCAAGTAATAAGTTGAGAGTGTTGTATTCCCATAACAACAAAAAGTTATGTATCAGAGTGTAATATACTCCATTTAAATAACTTAAGTCAATCCCATATCTTTAAAAACATTATATGAAGCAAAGGATTGTAATATTATTTAGTGTAGTAATAATAATGATAAAATATAATAATAACAAATATCACCTCAGTCATTGAAAAAATAACTTGTTAATATTCACTTTTGGGAATTAAATCTACATCTATGTGCAGTGCTAGGAGAATGTAGTGTATTTCTTTCAAGGCATCCTGGAATTTTTACAAACTAGAAGTAAACAACAGTTAGTTAATTATTAAAGATTTATTAAATGTAAAACACGATTAACGTTATTGGGTTGAATGTTTTTTTCCTCCTCCATTTTGGTATTTCAGTTTTATTCTGAGCATTACCATATGTTTTTATACAGAAGTGTACACTGAAGTTGAACATTTATTTATTTATTTATTTATTTATTTATTTATTTATTTATTTATTTATTTATTTATTGTTATCTGAAAAGGTTCCCAGAGCCATAGCTCATGCTAGGGAACAGTACAAAAATATATAAAATGATGGCAAACAGCCCTTGACAATACTTATATTACATTTTTAGAGTAGGAATGAATTACCGTACAAGAATAACATATATGAAACATACAAAGATACAGACATTCACTATAACTCAAGAAATAATAGTAACAAAGAACTTACAGGAAAATAGAAGCTACATATTCTATGGGACATTAATCCATATTAATTTTTAAACAGTTCAGCTTTCAAACCAGCTATAAATGTGTAACACTTTATCAGCTATCAATATATGCCTTCAGCAACTTTTCAGCAACTTTCCTTTTAAAACCTTTTATGTTCCTGCAGCCTTTCAGTTCCAGTGGCAGTGCATTATATAAGTTGATAACGTGTGAGGTTAAGCTGTTCAGGCCATAAGTAGAAGTGTTCGCTGTTGGTTTTGTTAAGTTTCCTTTATTTCTTGTATTATATATATATATATATATATATATATATATATATATATATATATATATATATATGTGAGGAGCTTTCAAATGTTAGACTGGACTTTAGAAGATTATTTTTTATTTTATGGAGATATATTAGCAAGGACAACTCTATGTTTAGTTGTAATGGTAAAATGTTAGTTACATGCTAGAGTGTTTTTGTGTTTGTTCTAAAGGGTAGATTGTAGATTATTTTCAAGGCACGATTTTGAAGTACTTCGAGGTCATGAATTAAATATTTAACAGAGTTACCCCATAAGATGTTTAAGTAATCCAAATGAGATTGAATTAAAGCATGGTAGATACTTCGTAAATGATTTACACTGAATCCTTTGAATTTCAGCCTGTGAATTACAGCTAACACAGGAAGAATCTTATTTTTTACATGCATGATATGGTCCTTCCATGTGAGCGTACTGTCTAGAATGAAACCTAGATATGTGATTTTTGTTACTCTTTCAATCACTGCGTTATCAACATGTATCTTGTTATTTACTACTGGTACGTATGATCTTTTATGAAATAACATATATTTTGTTTTACAGACATTTAATGTTAACTTATTGCCCTTAAACCAGCTATTCAATGCATTCAGGTCTTGCTGTATGTCATATATCAGCTGGTGCTCAGAGTTATCTATATATAACAAACATATATCATCAGCAAACATAGTAAATTTACCTTTTAGTCTTAAACATCCTATGTCATTTATAAAAATTAGGAATAATATAGGACCTAATACAGAACCTTGTGGAACACCATGATGAATTACTGATAGAGAACTGGAAATGTTCATATTTACAAATTGTTTCCTATTACTGAGATAATTCTGAAACCAGTTGAGAGGAAGTCCTCTTACACCAGCATGCTCAAGTTTATTTAGTAATAAAGTATGATCTACAGTGTCAAAAGCCTTTTTAGGTCAATAAATAAACCAGCAGCTAAACGATTTCTATCCAGAGCTCTTTGAATAGGTACGATAATATCTACCGTGGCAGCAAGAGTACTAGATTTGTTAATAAATCCATACTGATGATTGTGAAAAAAGTTGTGTTTTTCTAGATGCTGTAATAACCTAACTTTTACTACTTTTTCCAGAATTTTGGCAAATACAGGAATAATACTTATTGGTCTGTAATTATCCATAATTACTCTATCACCTGTCTTATAAATTGGGACAACTCGTGTGATTTTACAACCATCAGGTACAGAACCTGAACTAAGTGATAAATTAATAAAGGTTACAATGTGTGGAACCAAACTGTACTTGCATTTTGTTAACAATTCATTTGATAAAATATTATCTGTTTTATTACCTTTGTTTTTTATTGTTGCTATCATTTTTAGAACCTCATTATTATCTGTTGGATATAGAAAAAGACTATTTGGTACTGAACTATAAGGTGGTGGAGTATATTGTGTAGTTATACATATCTTCACTAACTGATCAGCTATATTTACAAAGTATTGGTTAAAAGATTCACATATTTCTAATTGATTTACTATTTTTTGATTACCTACCATTATTGTTTCTATTTGATTGGAATGTACTGGGGTTTTATTTCTTAAGATTCCATTTATTGTCATCCATACCTTTTTTGGATCATAGGAGTTATTCAGTTTATTTGAGTAATATGCTTCTTGAAGTTCCCTTTTCATTTTAGTTACTTCATTTGCACACTTTTTGTACAGTTCAATTGCTATCGGAGAGGGAAATTTGCATTTTGTTTTGCTATACAGTAAGTTTTTCTTTTTAACTAGAGCCAAAAAGTTACTATTAACCCATGGTTTATGTGTCAGTTTATTTGACCTTAACCTCTATCCTTGCTCATACGACCTTGACCTAATGTTCTGATTGTGTCTACCTCCTATTTCCTCGCCCTTCTCAACCATTTCTCTGACTTTTTCAGTAAATTGCCCCACCTCCCTTAAACTTTTCTCTCTTTTCAACGTAAGCATTTTTATTGTTACTACGTAAGCCCCTTTATTATCCCAGTTCTTATCCCATATTAATTTCCTCCAGTTTTCAATTTCTTTACACTCAACTACATAATGTTCAGAACTTATTTTCTTTCCACAAAGAATGCACTCCTTTGGTGAACCCCTCTCAATATGGCTCCTGTCCTTAACCGAGCTAAACCTTCCCTCTCAAAAGGATGTGCTTTTGTTGTTTATGAAAACCAAACGGAATTAACTCACTCCATGTTTAAATTGTCACCTGAATGTTCTGTATTCCAGTCGGAGCTCTTAGCAATTAAAGAAGTTATAAAATGGTGTACTGTTAATGGGAACAGTGCCTGTATTCTTAGTGATTCACAATCAGCTCTACTCGCTATTAATGATAAATACAATTTAAATTCATTAGCACATGAAATCAGAACCTTGCTTCAAAACCATCCAGGACGTATTTGCATGGGATGGCTTAAAGGACACAGTGGAATTTTAGGTAACAAGAGAGCTGATTGCTTGGCTAAGAAGGCTGCAGGATCCAATCTTCCTGTGACATACTCTTTGTGTCCTATTTCTAATGTAAGGAGAATAATTCATCAACATATTCTTGAAGAATGGAACCAACAATGGCTAAAAACTCCAAATGGAAGTTTAACAAAAACATTATTTTTCCCTAGTATACATGACAGAGGAAAATGTGAAACTCTTGTACCAAATTTTGTTTTGACACAATTTTTAAATGGACATGGTAAAGTTGGTGAATACTTATCACGCTTTCACTTAACATCCAACCCCGAGTGCATGTGTGGGGAAGAAGTGCATGTGGTTCATCTCCTTTTTTGTTACCCCTTTTTGGAGAGAAAGACAAGAATTAATATTCAAGCTAGACTCTCTAGGAACTGAACTTTCTGCTCCGCTCACATCTTTGCTAATGAAGCCACAACAGTATAAGTACTTCACGATGTTTATAAACTCAGTGTTTAAACGTCTGAAATAGCTAAAATTAATATGCATAAGATTAAAACATAATTTATTCCTTCTAGTATTTAAAATATTTTTGTTAAAATTGTATATTTTTATGTATCAACTCTAACCCCAAAATACCACTGTGTAAAATAGGGTTCAGTAAATCTGGATAAATAAATAAAAAAAGCCTCCCTCTCATATTTATCACATATGTCTATATATGTTTCCCTTCCCCAATCTGTCTTTATTTTCAGGTATACGTTTAGTGATTTCTTGCTTATCAGATTTCCCCACGTCACTTGTCTGTCAATGTGCTCTATCCTATTCTTAGTAATTGTCCACAAACCTTTTAAACCTCTTTCACACTCTTGTCAGATATCCCCAATCCCTATTTTAGCCAGCGTTTTCTCTAGCTCTGCCCACCAGCTGTTCCTACATGTTGAATTCTTCTGATGTTCTAGACAGATCTTTAATGTATTATCATCAATGTTATGATGTCATATCTACTACACTTCTGTCCGCAAAAAGTATCATGTTATTAATACATATCACGATTTAAGACCTAAAACAAAGCTTTAAAAGTGAATGTACTTAGTGATAAAGTACCTCTTATAATCTTGCTCATAACATTGCTCTGCATTTCAATTGTTTTAATCTGAAAGGTGGTCCTAAACGGATTTTTGTGCTGAATTCGAAAATAATCTCCATTTGTTGCCATCAGGTTTTCAAACTGTTAAAAAATAACAGAAATAAAATTAAAGCTTTGTGAAGCGTAATAAAAATTACTTTAAACAAGAATTTTGTATGAAAAACCACGCCATAATCATTAATTAATAATAACTATGATAACATGCATAACCTTACTTCAATACTGCACTTCAAATTTTTCCCTATTTGACCTTCTTGCGTGTTTTTCAGAGCAGTCCCATTTTAACATCCGACATAAGTCCGCTTCAGGACAATACACCGCATGATACTTTATTGCCATATTTAATATCTCGGTTGAAGCAATAAAATGTGTGGCGTAAGGGTTCCACGTTGACGCTACACTTTGTAGCAATAGTGGTTAGCGCAGGGTATGAGCAATGAGGTTTATCTCAGGGTATGCGTGGATATGTATGTGTAAGGATGGTTCTAATGTCACTGGAATGCAAGTTTCAAACTGACTTAATGACTGCTTCTTTTTATCATCACATCAAACTCGAAGTTGCCGACCAAGGGTTAGCAATATCAATATTTAGAGTTACTGTATGTGGTATGCTTATTACTCGATAATACTTAATTCGTTACGTATGAGGCCGTGCCGTGGTTCAGTGGTTAGACTGCTTGGCTCTCACCAAGGCGGCCCGGGTTTGATCCCAGGCGACCGCAAAGTGAGATTTGTGGTGGACAACACGGTGCTGGGGAAGGTTTTCTCCGGGACCTCCGGTTTCCCCCGCCATCTCATTCCACCGCTGCTGCATCTTCATCTCGTGTATCATCAGTGTCACGGCCTGCGGTGCCGTAATGTAGTAAAAGCGGGCGTTAAACACTACACATTTCTACACACGTTACGTATGAACTGACAACTATCTTCTCTCATCGCTTCTGGTCTGCCTTCGACCGAGACAGAACCAGAGAGAACCGAATGATTCAGCCGCTAGCCGCAGACTCTGCCTTCACACTACGTACAGCTGAGCGTGGGTGTGCAACTTTCACTTCTAAAGCCCTATCTTTTCACACAAAGATTCCCTTTGTGACTATTTTGCCCATTGTGGTTATTAGTCTTGGTCATGCCATTATTAAGGGTCCTAAGAATACCTATTCAAACCGAGTCAAGTGCTATCCCTTAGAATTCTGTTTCTCCCGTGTCATTTGTTACACAACTCAACCAACTGCACCTGGTAACAAATATATAATACTCCTTTGAAAACCATTACGATTCTTTACTCATTCCATCCCTTAATTTCGGTATCTTGGTGAAATATTTCACCCTGTTTGTCACTAAAATTGCCTAAATGATCAAGCAAATGATTTAATTGGGAATGAAGAAAAAGTACTTTGACTCATGTTTGAAGCTTTGTAACATCACTTCCACTATGTTAACACAATCTGAGTCTTTTTTATTTATAAAAAAATTTAAAACATTTCTAAAAGCATTTCAGGCAACCTTCACTTCTTTACCCACAGTATTCTCAGACTGACTGTCCATCATCAATTTTCAAATTTGTGGGCCAACGAGTACACCAACTTAATTATGCCATAGGATGATGAAGGAAATATAACGCAAAGGCATTTGAAGTAGTCCCTCTCTTTACCCAGAGTTTTTACGAATTGTTTCATTAAACCTAATTTTACATGGAGAGGCAGCAACACTTTACTTTTGAGGGATTAACAAGAAGTTCACTTTTTATATTTCCTCCCCCGTTGTTAAATTAGTCCTACCTGGCCAATGTTCTCTTTCCCAGTATTCTTATCTAGCTCTCCTATCGCATTCACATAGGAATGCAAGGATATTTTGTGAAACCAGCCTGCTGACCAAGTAACAGCCTAATATTTCTTTTTCTTTTTTTAATTTACGTCCTTAAGTCATATCGGACGATGAATACAATGGGTGAAATGATGCTCAAATGAGTACAGGGTCCGTAGAGCTCAGAATTACCCAACATTCGTCTCTTAGGATAAGGGAAAACTTCGGAAAAACCTTATACAGGTAGCTCCCCGTGACCGAGATTGGAACTCGGGACGTCTTGAACGTGAGGCAGACAGGCTACCATCTACGCTACTGAGGCGGCACCTAATAATCTGAAATATCCATGCACTACCATATATGGTTTTCGTAAATGGAAAAAAAAGTAAAATTTTCATGTATTTCCATTAAAACAAAAGAGAGTACTACAGGAATGTAAGATTGAAGTTTTCCATTATGAAGACAAAACATCGTAAAGACTTTTTGAGAAGAATCTATGAAGAACCTCCATTCTTTGTAATCATTAATTTTAAGTCTAAGACACATTTTTGTACATCTCCCAGCCTGGATAAAGTCAGTAGATTTTAATAAATATAAAATATATAAATATAAACATAATACATTATTTCACATTTTAAGTAATTAAGTTGAAACTATAAGCTATTGAGCTTTTCTAACAAATGATAAGCTTAAGGTAGTATTACTTCTGTCTCGGCAACGGGCATAAAAGTTTCGGCGCAAATAGATAACAGATGGAGGATAGTGTTTCACGGTAATAAAGAGCTTGCATAAGCAGTTAACAATAGCACGGCTAGTGTACACAAAGAGCCGGCAAATAAAGATAGCTGAGATAAGGGACTTGCCGGCAAAGATAGGATTTCACGTTTGGAAGGTTCTAGTGATATCTCGATTGACAGAGAATATTTGTTTTTCTTATTTGTACCAGAAACCACTCGAATTTATGCATGAGATATATAAGAGATTGTGACATGCCTGCGGAGTTGTAAGACGAGAGTGAGTCGCGAGAGGTAAGCAGAGAACAGCTGAGAGTGTTGTTGTAACAAGTTCTGATGTTGTAAACTGAACGCTGTATGTTATTGTCATCGACTTTGGAAGATTCTGTTGAATATATGATGTAATGTTTCGTGAGAATTGAACAGTGTATTTCTACGGAAATAAAGAACATTTGGTCCTGCGCCGTGGCGTAGCGGGCTAAGGCAGCATGCCTTGGCCCCTGGCCACGAAAAGCGACCCGAGTTCGATCCCACCCATGGGGTGCGGATTTTAGGTCTCGGGTGTAGGACCGGTGTCCTCTCAGCATTGTAAGGAAAGTGAGGAGCTTACGTTAGGTAAACGGCCCTGGTCACGGAAACCAACATTCCGGCTGGGGGATGCCGAGATGCTGACCACATCTCCTCCCCGTATCGGTTGGATGATCGTCCACCTATGCCGTACGTAAGTGGGCGTGAGGCCGGCAGTCGGGTTGGTAGACTTTGGCCCTCTAAGGGCTGTCGCACCATGATTTGTTATTATTATTAAAGAACAAATTGGACTTTTAATTCAGCAAATTGGACTTTTAATTCAGCAAATTGGACTTTTAATTCTACGAACCCACAAAATCACAATACTGTACGCAAATTACGAAAAATATTGAAAACATAAAATTTTGAATTGCATGAAAACTCTGACGTAGTACACGAAAACTTATTTCAGGTTTGCAATGTGGGAAAATGTGATTCATAAATGCTCATTCATTTCAAAAGAGCAAAATCCATGCAGAACGATGTAATAATTATTTATATTTGGTGAGTACAGGTTTGAGAATTACATTACCCATCCCACGAGAAAAGATTCTTGTTAATACATGAATATATAACCGACTCTTAATGACTTAACTGCGAATGCTCTTTCCAATCAAGGACTAACATTGGCGACGGTTTTGTTTTAATGCTCAAATCTTCTCTCTATAATCAGAACCTTAGGGAAACAAATAAAAATATCTTCATAAGAAGTGCCTTAATATGTATTCTTTCCAGCGTGTCCTCTTTCTCTTCGTCTAATATTCCCCCAAACACATTACATAATTCACAGCTCGAAAGCGAGATTGCCATATTCCTTTCGATACATATTCTAACCTCTCTTGTACTTCCGCAGTAACCTTCATAGCAACATGTTTCGATGGTCTATACCTCCGGAACAAATTTTCTTCGGATAGCTCCTCAAAATCATTTCTCCTCATAGGCCGTACTCTATTACGAATGCCATTTAGACGGTCTTAAATATAGCAAATCGACATCAACAGCTGAGTTCATGCTCGCCATATTGACTGTTTACAATTGTTAAGGACCTAACATCAGAAATTTGGCCTGTTAGTTTAACAAGAGATTTAACACGAATGTTACGCTAACACTTGTTGGTGAAATGCAATTTTTGTTTTAACTATTGCTAAGCTCGTGTTAGGTCTTAACATCTGTTGGTGAAATCGGACATAAGAGTTAAATGATGATGCCTGGAACTCAAGTACTTACGACAGTAAGTCGCCACGAATGGTGTATCTCGAATGCGAGAGCCCCTAGTGGTTTACAGGATAAATATGAGTGCAACGGAGAATTTAATGTCATGAAGGCATGTTAGGTCAATGGGTAAGAGCGACTGGACGGAAACCAGGAGATTTGTGGTTCAAATCCCGGCCGTGGCATTCGATTTTTCATATTGAATCTTTCAAGAACCTTAGCCTATAAAAGGCTAGTATGAAGAAATCATTAATTTCCATCAATTAACTAAAATAATTAGTGTTAAATGATGAAGCCTGGGACTCAAGTACTTAAGATAGTAAGTCGCCACAAACGGCGTATCGAGAATGCGAGAGCGCTTAGTGGTCTACCGGGAAAATATACCAGTCAAATGGAGAATTTAATGTTATGACGACAAGTTGGTCATGGTAGCTCAATGGGTAAGAGGAACTGGACGGAAACCAGGAGATCCGTGTTTCAAATCCCAGCTATGATATTGAATTTTTCATATTGACTCTATCTATCAAAAACCTTGGCCTATAAACGTCTAGTGTGAGGAAGTGATTAATTTACATCAAATACCTAGATTTGTAATGAGCTACTTAAGTCATTCTTCAAGCCAGTTCTTGATTCAGAAATTTTAGTGTCACCAATATAATACCGATCGCATTTTGTAATATCTTCCCCGCACTAAATAAACTAAAATAGCATCTAAATATATATTTTTTAAGCGAAATAGTCAACCAAGTACTAAGACTGCATGTACGTCACGATGAACAAGCTGCACGTTAACCTCATTGTCCTTGCTGGACGCACCTTGCATCGAAATGCGCCAACAGTTAAACAATGTGACAATGGAGCGCGCAGCTACAATATAAAGCTCAGAAACACCCTCTTCGACCTGTCCCTTATCACTAGGCATTATTGCGTGCGTGTTTCCGCTAGAGAAACCCCAACATCTGTTTGCAACAGTCAGGGGTATTGGTGAACTAATCACACAATGACCATGAGCATGTTAGTTACACTGGAGGTAGAATTTTCATCTTTAACCGTTTCCTATGATAATAATCCGCTCCACCTTTGTTGCAAAGTTGTGTCAAGGAAATACACCAATGAAATTTGGTGAGAATCCATGAAAAATTACCTGTACTGGAAGTTAAAATTCCAGGAATATTACATCGGTCAAATTCATTACCTATCATCTCAGAGACTACTTAAGATATAAGAATGAAATTAATAATGTAAATCATGCCATATGAAAGCACTATTCACTTTTATGCAGCTAGTTTAAGAATTATTTTATTATTATTTATCAGGAATTATTTTTTAAAATAATCGACAGTAAAAGTAACACTAAAGTTGATGTAAATTAGCTTATTTTATTTAGCCATGAGAGAAAGCAGGTCTTTTATACGGAGAAGTAATTTACAGACAAAGCAAAATAAAAGAAAAACTACATTGCGTGCATAAAACCTGCTTATTTAACACCGTTACCAACTGTAGGACAAAATTTCCCTTAAAACATAAGGTAAAGTTTTCTTCTACTTTTTTCCTTCAAAGTGTGAACCAAAGGATAGTGCAGAATAGAATAAAGCAGAAGTAGTATCATCATTTTAAGCTTTAATATATAATCATTATGTCTAAAACTTTAAAATATAAACAAAATCATAATTTTACTTACAAATTCAAATTTATAAGAAAGTATAAAGAAGTAAAAACTGATCTACCATAAAATATCCTCATTTAGTCTCTTCCCTTAAGCATCACATGCCACCCCTCTCCGCCCCGTAAAGGAAGTCATAAGCAATTATTTTAAGCCTCCATATAGCATGTAGCCTTCCAGCCTTATATACAACAATGTAACGAACTTGAATCGCGATTCTTACAATTTTTAATGTTTATTAACCTTTGAATTTATTGTTTGAAACGCCACAAAGTGGTTTTCTTAACATATTTTGCAAATATTTCATACGCCCGGATATTAACTGTTGTGTCATACTGGTCCTGTGTAGACTAAAGTATGGAAAGGTAGAGTCAAACTGAAAAATTCAATGTCATAGCCGGGATTTGAAGCACCGATCTTCTGGTCTCCGTCCAGCCACTCTAACCATTGAGCTACTATGGCAAACGTGCCGACATAACACTAATAACACACGTAAGGTAGTTGCCTCATGTGTTTATGAGAACTCCTAAGTAGTTTACCGGAAAAATCACGAGTCAGCTGCGAGAATTTCATGTCATGTTGGCACGTTGGCCATCGTAGCTCAATGGTTTAGAGCGGCTGGACGGAGACCAGAAGATCCGCGCCTCAAATCCCGTCAATTGCACTGAATTTTTCAGCCTGACTCTACCTTTCCATTTCATACGCAGTCTAAATACTGTCATGTTTACTTTTAATGCTCGTAGGCTTAAGTAATTATTTTTGAAAAAGTAAATGCAAAACGTAGAATCCACATCAATATTCTTAAGAAGTATTTTTTTAATCAAAGCTACAGATAGAAACCTTTCGGTAAATTTTGTGCGCTGTGTCAAGATAAGCAGCATGGTTATTTAAAATACAAATTGTTTTTAAAATAATGTGACTTCGTCCAGTATTTCCATGAGGTTTTCCTATCACTTAATAACGTAGTTCAACTTGCAGTGAGACTCAGCTAGCTTGCACATCAACCTTCTTAGTGGGAACTAGTTCCATCATCACTGCTAGCTGACTCTCCCTGAAACGTAATGAAATGCACAGCACGACGTAGCTTCCTTTTCCCATCTTTTCACCCACTGAGAAGTCGAGCACAACACATCTCTAATCTCTGGCATTAACAGCATTAGCCTCATCACAGTCTTTACAACTCTCTCTGAGAGGAACAGCAGAAACGCACCTGATAATACTCTAACTCGCTGACTGACTCACCCACTAACTCACTTCACGAGATTGCTTGCTTATAAAGCCTTCGGAAATTTGGCCACCGTTCCAGTGCGTTCAAAAGCGCGCGAGCGCGTGACATATTCTTTACCATTCCGACTGCAAGGCGTTGACCTTTGGCTATAACCTACGCTATGTTCGTGTGGAATGTCTGACATAGTACAATAAAATTCGCTTCGAAACTCAATAACTTGAAAACTAAATAAAGAAATATGAAATCGTTCAATGTTTACATAATATCTTTGGGATCAAAACTTCCATAAAACTGATTAACACTTTGCAGCATAATCTTCATCATTAACAAATGCAATGGCTAATTTTGACCTCATATTCACGTGACCTGTTTCTAACCAATCACCCGCGGCCTGTTTGTAGAGTATGTCTGTGTATACTTGCTTGCTAAGTAACAGTGAATTTGACACTTTAGAGCAATAAATCTATTTTCACTCTGGAGGAGGATACACCGACGGAGAGTAAGCAAAATTCATATAACGCATTATTGTTTGGCAAATACGTAATGTGTTTCCCGTTTGCAAGTACTCCTTCCACCTGCCTTCAACTGTCTACGGGGCAGCTTTGTTTACCGTCTTAATTACTGAGAGTAGTTAGATGGTTTTATTATATAGCTTTACTTTATACATCTCTAATAGATTGTTTTGAGAACATGGGACATTTACGAGGGCTGTTCAATAAAGAATGATCATAATTTTTACGGATATAATTTTACGCACAATATGCAATCTTATATTATTCTGTTAGCCTAATTGAAACAAACACGCCGTAGTAATTTCATTGTTGGTACTCCTGGTTCCCGCCTGTGAAAACCAGGCAAATTCAGACATGTTCATTATCGCCTGCCGCTGCAATGGAGGTAACATGCAGTTAAAGTTGATGTTAGAGGAAGATCCAGAGTTTCTTTCAAACGTAATCACTGCTGATGAAACTTGGCTACATCATTTTGATCCTGAAAGCAAACAGCAAAGCTCAGTGTGGAAATCTCCTTCATCACCAACCCCCAAAAAAGCAAAAGTGGTTGCTTCTGCTGGGAAAGTTATGGTCATCTCATTCTTTGATATTCATGGAATGGTTTATCAGCATGTTGTACCTGCACACACATCAGTAACTGGTCAATACTACGTGAGTGTCCTGAAAACATTGCAAGTCCATATCATGCGCAAAATACCAAATTTCCGGTAAGCAGGCTGGATACTGCACCACGGTAATGCGCGGCTGCATATCGCCAATGTTATTGCAACAACGTAAAGTGCATCCCTCACCCTCCCTATAGTCCGAATTTAGCCCCATGTGACTCTTTTCTATTTCCTAACTTGAAGAAACGCCTTCGTGGGAGGCATTATCCATCATCAGTAGCAGTGGTGAAGGATGCGGAGGCGATTTTGAAGGATCTCTCAAAAAAAGGTTTCCAGCATGTCTTTGAAGACTGGCAGAAACGCTGGGACAAGTGCATCGCATTCAGGGGAGACTATTTTGAGAAGGACCATCAAAATTATGAGGATGAGTAAAGGTACGTTGTCAAAAGAATGTGATCATTCTTTATAGAACAGCCCTCGTATATCAGTAAAACGTCATTTACAAATAAAAGAAAGGGGAAAAAACTCTGGAATACAACATTGTACCAAAGATACATCTGCATAAGAACGAAACTATTTATTGTAATAAAATGATGTTTGAGAAAGAAATTTTGAGTAGGAAACTTTCCAAGTTTAGGATACTTCCCTGGCTTTTCCAGTTAGAATTGAGAAAAATACGGGAAAAACCAACTTCAGAGAGATAGTTCTGGGATCTTCCGTTCACAGGAAGCACCTCGGTTACCCTTTAGTTAACGATATATTAATAAGCCGAACAAAACCTTCTTTAACCGACGGGCACAGTATCAACTTGAAGATGTATCATTATTAAACATTTATTTGCGATATAAATATTGTACCTCGAATGGCAAAATATCATCGAATTAAAAAGTAAGTTTCAATTTAAAAGAGAGCATAAGGATCATACCATCATTTGGCAACTTTTTCATTTAATTTCTAGAGTTCTTGGCCATACTGGAGGGAAGGTGGAACATAATTTACAAGAAAATCTTCAGGTGCTGCGAGGTGGAAAGGATGCAAAGGAACGTCAGTTATTGGTGGCGCGTTCGTACTTGAATTACCATGAATTGTAATCTAGAGGGCTGGCCTATCCTTAATAAACTGGTAAACACATAGTTTATGTTACGATAACACACAGATCTTCTTTCCTCTGTTGCGTCTGTGTAACAATAGAGTACAAAAGTTTTGTGTGATACAAGTATATGCATGCAAGTGTTTTAACGAGTTCTAGTTTACCTAGTTACGTGTTAGTTACTAACGTGACGATGCCAACTACATTGTCAAAAATAAAAGCAAAAAATCTACATAGTCTAAGTCGCGAGATTATTGCTAATATTTATGAGCATAAATAAAAAAGCAAACAGCTCAGAAACATCTATGGGAACTCACTGCAGACTGCTAAAAGGTGAGTAGTGACTCGTATCCAATTTTTCATGTAAAATATTCATTCAAGAAGAAACGCGCGACCTATACTAATTAATTAACAATGCCAAAATAGCCTACATATTTAAACTCTAATAATTTAAAGGTACTGGGAGGTTATGTTTACCCAGACAGAGCTAGCTTTTATCAATCTTAAGATACAAATATAGAAAAAACTAAATATTGCAAGAAATTGAAGTTTGGTATGATTATAGTGGATGTGTACATTTAACGACTGTATAATATTTATATTAAGTTCATACAGTTCCTTGCAAAAGGGGCGTAACGCACTCTGTGTATCCTGAAAAAAGTATTACATCCTATACTTCAGGTCTAGCTTCCTTGTAGGAATTTAAAGCCACAGGCACCAAACCTTTTCCTAAATAATATAAGGCACTGTTTTATAGTACAGCCTAATAAAAAGCATACATAGTTTATACTATGTACATGGAAAATTATTTAGTTGTGTTAAAAAAATAAGATATTTTTAAGGGGCTAATTTTATTTTCTCTTCATTTTATATATCATATTAATATAAAGGTTATATTAATGTGTTCAGGGAACATTAACAAATACGCACTAAAAGTTTGTACCAGTATCTTTTATAGTCTTTGAGAAACATGCACCTTAAGAATGAAAAATCAAGGTTTAGGGAAATCACTATCTAAGATTAAACAACATTCTTTTTAAATTATACATACTCTCAGAACAGGCCTGCTCCATATTCCTGCTCAGTTAGGTTTTCGTCATCGTTTCTTTTCCTTTTCCTACTTCTAGATCTACTTTCAAGCAACTGAGCTTTTGCCTCTGAGAGTCGACGCACATGTTTTTTTAGACATGCTGCCCTCATATTTTCACCAACCTTTATACCTATTTTATCATTATTTTATGCCTACTACTACACCCATCATTTTAACAAATACACTATCATATACAACAATTTTTAAAGTTTTTAGCCTAACATGCACAGGTTTTGGAATTCTGTCCCTATTATATGATGAAAACATTCATTTGGGTTTTGAGTTCAACAATGTAAGTACTTTCTCAGTTAATTCATCTTGAGAAAGTTCCCTAAATACTTGTGTAATTCCCAAAAGAACCTCTTCTGGAATAGTGTGTTTATGTTAATAAATTTCTTTCCTAATGTGAGCTCTTTGAAACCCACACCATGAATCTTCATCTTTAGGACACAAACCATGATGTGGATTACTATCTGTGGATAATTTATGAAAATAGATGGCCCAAATAGCTTATTTCATTTCTGCCATTGTTTTGCCTGTATTTCTCCTGATAGCTAGTCCATAATACTGCTGGAGGAGGTCAATCTCACTGTCTGTTAGTCTTCCACGACCTGCAAGTGGTTTGCCATCTAGAAGAATCTTTCCCTTCATACTACATCAGGAAGTGAGGGTGTCATTGCGCCGCCATATTTAAATTGAATGATTAAAGGGCTTTAATATAAGCTGACACCCCATGTTTTATATATAATCATTTAAAAGCTGAAGAATTATATAGCTTTTAACACTAAAAAAATCAATTTTTTGAAGTCCATCGACCTCCCAGTTCCCTTAACTTGATAAATTGGTTATGTATTTAGAGAATGCTTGACAATTAACTCTCAGACAAGTAGATTTTCTATATCTCAGGCCATTTAAAGTACATAGGAATAAAGCAAAGCTTACTAAGTTTGTCATCTTACAAACCTCATCGATGAACGTTCGTATGAACATATGGAGTTATTTCCCTACATTAAATGTTTTCTTAACTGCCTTTAAGCCACATGTTTAGTTTTAATGTCATTTATAGACAAACTACAAGACAAAAGCTGTGCGTCCTCGTACGTAAGCGGAGAGGATAAGCTTCGTGCCAAGGGCTCGAGGGCAATTGAAATATTCAAAAACTTAGAGCACCTCTTTCATAAGGAGAGTTTCCTTGTCACACCCTTTCAGGCTTTGTAAGGTGCTGAACGTTTCAGGAATGCGCCTCGGGGTTCCTCTTTAATGACTGCAACTTGTGCTAATACCTTTCCGCACCCTCCTGCTGGGTAGAGGTCTCCAGTGTCGTGACATCTGCTCAGTGGCGAGAAGATACGTCATCAAGGGAAAGTCTCTTACGTAGAAAACCGTCTGACCAAAAACATCGACTTTCTAACAAACCTCAAGATAAAGTTTTATATGAATTTAAACATTACTCTTGAATGTTTGAAATAAAATTAGCATACCCATTGAAATTGCTTAGTTTCTGTATATTAAATTCCATAACTACATCACTGTCAAAACTGTGTAGAATTTGTATGGATTTAACAATAACTAGCTGTTTCAAATATTTCTTGCAATCAAGCAGAACCTAATGATTAGTGTGCTACTGAAAGTTTAAATACTAAAAGGAATACGTAAAATATGAAGCTGTTAACAGTTAAGCAAACAAATATATACAAATATAACGATTTTTAACTTAAAACTTCGCTTATCTTATAAGAAATGATTATATTTTTCTTATAAATAGTCCGGGATCGCGATTTCATGTAAAACTTTTAACCATCGTCAGCCGGAAACAACAAAGCTATCGTCATCGTTACGAACGCTAGATGTTAATATGTTCTTGTTAGTATTACCAAAATCAGATGATTAATAATAATAATAATAATAATAATAATAATAATAATAATAATAATAATAATAATAATAATAATAATAATAATAATAATAATAATAATAATAATAATAATAATAATAATAATAATAATAATAATAATAATAATAATAATAATAATAATAATAATAATAATAATAATAATAATAATAATAATCACCATCATCACCATCATCATCATCATCACCATCACCATCATCATCACCATCACCATCATCATCATAACCATCATAATCACAACCATCATAATCACAACCATCATAATCACAATCATCATAATCACAATCATCATAATCACAATCATCATAATCACAATCATCATAATCACAATCATCATAATCATAATCATCACAATCATCACAATCATGATAAGGATAAGGATAACGATAAGGATAACGATAAGGATAACGATAAGGATAACGATAAGGATAACGATAAGGATAACGATAACAGTAACCTTAACACTAACACTAACACTAACACTAACACTAACACTAACACTAACACTAACACTAACACTAACACTAACACTAACACTAACACTAACACTAACACTAACACTAACACTAACACTAACACTAACACTAACACTAACACTAACACTAACACTAACACTAACACTAACACTAACACTAACACTAACACTAACACTAACACTAACACTAACACTAACACTAACACTAACACTAACACTAACACTAACACTAACACTAATAATAATAATAATAATAATAATAATAATAATAATAATAATAATAATAATAATAATAATAATAATAATAATAATAATAATAATAATAATAATAATAATAATTATAATAATAATAATTATAATAATTATAATAATAATAATTATAATAATAATAATAATAATAATAATAATAATAATAATAATAATAATAATAATAATAATAATAATAATAATAATAATAATAATAATAATAATAATAATAATAATAATAATAATAATAATAATAATAATAATAATAATAATAATAATAATAATAATAATAATAATAATAATAATAATAATAATAATAATAATAATAATAATAATAATAATAATAATAATAATAATAATAATAATAATAATAATAATAATAATAATAATAATAAATCTGGTATTTATCAGTTTAATTGTTTCGATTGTGATAAAGTTTATATTAGCAGGACAAAACGTAATTTGGAAACCACAACGAAATAACATTTTCGTAACATTAAGCATAAACAAACTGATAAATCGGCCATAGTGTGTCATTTTTGTTCATTTAACCATGAAGTAGAACCAGAGGTTAAATTATTAAAACAATTAAATGGTCCGATAGATTTAATAGTTTGGGAAAAGATATTTGTTTTAAAAAAACAAACATGGCGTAATTAATTTTGAAATACCGACAGTCGATTCTGTTTTTAAATTTGTTTTATTTTCAGATTTTGGTAGTACTAACAAGAACATATTGTCCGGCAACGCTCAGAAATGTTTCGGTGCAGAGAGATAAGCGTGGCTTATGTGCACAAACAGCCTGCAGTTAAAGATAGCTCGAGATAAAGGACTTGCCGGGACGGATAAACTTTTCCCGTCTAGAAAATTCTAGTGATATCTTGATTGACACAGAACAGTCGATTTCTTGTTTGTTCTAGAAATGTCTAGAATTGTCAGTGAGGTATTTAAGGAAGCGACGACTCACCAAGAGTCAGTCGTTAAACGGGAGAGTAAACAGCTGTACAGATGCTGTAACAGAGTGCTGTAAACAGATGTAATCAGAACGCTGTTGGTCTGGTCATCGACCTTGGTAGATTGTGTTGTGTATGTGACGTAATGTTGTTACGTAAGGTTTGAACAGGTGTATTTCTACGGAAGTAAAGAACATTTCGAATATCTGCAACTCGGACTTTTAATTCTGCGAACCCACAAAGTCACACTATTAACATCTAGCGTTCGTAGCGATGACGACAACTTTGTTTCCGGCTGAGGATGTGTAAAAGTTCCGGACAATTTATAAGATAAATATCATTTCTTATAAGATAAGTGAAGTTTAAAGTTAAACATTGTTATATTTGTATATACTAAGAGGAAAGTTGGTGTTAAACGAGTTATCACACGCATTTTTATACATCATTATTGTCCAAATGCAGTATTCAAAACTATGAGCAATGGATTTGAGTGCTATTTTAGGGAAGTCCGTTAAGATTTATCGTATCTTATTTAAAATGTATCGCTCTTGACTTCATGTACGATACTTCGTGTTCTCTCTAAGGTCCCTCGTTCCTTCTGGCTTCGAAGCGGCGATCTGTTACCTATCGTCGTACTCGTGTATGTTGTGGCCGAGTAGGCGCTATGGTTACAGGGTTCACCTGGACGAGTAATGGTATCACGGCTACTTGATATGGAATTGGTACTATGGTAGGAGAGCGAATTCGGGTTTATATCAGGGTTCTTCGTGAAATAAAGTCGTCTAAGTTTTTGTGTCGGCGTTCCTAGATACATGGATAGATGCAGGTTTTCACTATATTATGAGTCAATAGCGAAATATAAATAAACTGATTCGAGCTTTAAAAAATTTAAGTAAATATCAAAATAACCTGAAATGCACTTCGCGCTTCACTGGTATTACATCGCGCCGATTGGAGCTGCTACGTTTGACCTGCTCGAGACTTCCCCAGACTGCCTAGATGGAGAGACAAGCCAATATAACCATAGTTTGTGTTGATGTTTTTAGAGCAGTTAACGAACTAATATGTGTTTCAAATCGGAAGAGTTCTGGAGTCCAGCTAATCAGATGCCGTATCACACTCAGCATTGTCAGCTTTTTACCCCACGGCTTTTATACTTCCATCTCTCACACACTCATACAACATGCAGCTCTGCTTGGCGCAGACGTAAGAAATGTGTAGTGTTTAACGCCCGCTTTTACTACATACGGCACCGCAGGCGGTGACACTGATGATACATGAGATGAAGATGAAGCACCAGTGGAATGAGATGGCGGGGGAAACCGGAGATCCCGGAGAAAACCCGCCCCAGCGCCGTGTTGTCCACCACGAATCTCACTTTGCGGTCGCCTGGGAACGAACCCGGGCCGCCTTGGTGAGAGCCAAGTGGTCTAACTACTGAACCATGGCGCAGCCACAGCAGGCGTAAGGGTAAGAAAATTATATTTTACAAAATTTTGCGGTTGCCAAAATCAAAATTGGAAAAAGCATTTATGTAAATTATGTATATTTTTAACTACTATAACTATAATTATAGTTTATGAATTACCTGTTTTTCTAATCCAATGGAACTGCAAGTGGCTCATCCATATCGCTGTCAATGTCACTTCCGTTAAGAGACAATTCGCCACTGTCACTGTCTTCATCGTCTGAGTCTTGCAAATTTATGATTATAGGTTTCAAGATCTCGTCACGTGCTATTTGTTTCTTAAAATCGTCTTCTTGAAGGTTTCCTGCATGCCTCACGCACTTTTCCCCGTCCTGTGGTGTTACCTTGTCAATTGTTTCGCAAACTAGCGGCTCAACGCCCGTCACTTTAAAAGTATTATTTATTTTTGCAATCCCCATTTTATTTGAGCCCACACCAAATCAATTGGATTATATTGGCAGTGGTAAGGTGGGAACCGTATTACCTCGTGTCCCGTTTCAATTGCAAGTTGATTCAGCTGATACACCTTTTCCTTGTTTTTAAACGGAAGTACTCTTTGCAATAACTCATTTTTAGTTTATGTTTCCGAAAAAAAATTGAAGAACGTGTACTCCTTAAAAAGAACACCTCGAGCATGACTTCGCAATACCTGCCTCTTTGACTTGCCACTAAATTCACCGCAAGAAGCCATTGCACCATTTAAATCTTACTCTATTGTTGTGTAAAGAAAAACTGAATTATATTGATCTGAACTCTCCTGAGTAAATAAACACTTCTTATCCAGCATTCATTCATAAACATAAGCAAACAGCATTCTACAGGCTAACAGGAAATGAAGTGTTTGCTCTTTCTCGAATTTAACACCTTGACATATTCACAGTAATTCTTTTATCAGTCATATCAGTAGTTGAAATTTCAGTTCTGAGTAATTAAAAGTATATGTACATACATACTCCCTAGAGTAAATAGAAATTACGAACCATTCATAAACAAAGATATAATGTGACCAGACATGATCTGCCAGGACAGACGGAAATTTGTTTCCTCTCGCTCGAATTGGATTATTCAAAGTAATTCTTTTATCACGTCATGTCGAACATAAGTTTCAATTCTGAGTAATTACAAGTATACGTACACGCATACACGCCAACCAATAATGATATTCATACAGTGCTTACGTCGTGATTTATTGTTATAATACAGGTAATAGTGGTTTATTTATTTGTATTCGAAAAACTATTCGAGCTAAAAATATGAGGTTTTTCATGGTTATGTTAGATACATTACTCTCTACCTTCCACATGGAACAGTTTCGGCAAAATTTGAGTTTTTATCTTAGCACGAATAGTCTTTCATACAGATTGATTAGGTTGGCGCTCCTCACACATCACTTAGCGGGAATGCAATACGACAACACCGCAGAACTCCGATTGGTTGCTCAATTAGTAGCGTTCAAGGACAAACACCTTCCCTTTTGAAACACATAATAGGTTTGTTTTCCTACTCCATCATTACGAAAATTTCAGAGAATCGACTTTAATGAAATAATGAAATCGGTTTCACACAAAGATGAATATCCTTAGAGTATGCACGCAACTAAGATCTACTTTATACAACACAGGCTCTCTCAACTATATTGCAACTCTACACACGGTAACCTCAAAAGCAATTATCTCTCTTACCCTAGCTAACACAGAAAATCCATATGCTGCTTCCTTGCACACATTTTCCGTTCGTAACCAAGCAGAAATAGCACAGTTAATTAGAGCATACATAGACAGATACACAAGTTCTACCTGCTTCGCTGAGTTTGTTGTTACAGCATACTTAATTGTTCCTCGGAGGCACAATCCTAGCCACTAAACCACTACTAAAGGGGCATGTTAGCGAAAATACAGGTCTTTAAAAACACATTACAAACAGTTTAAAGTTGCGAAAGTTCTATTTTAGTGGAAAAATATGCTACGAAACAAGGATTAGCGTGTTCTTTTTATTTAATCCATATATTTATATTGTTTCTCCCCCTCACTCTCCCCCTCTCTCTCCCTCTCTCTCTCTCTCTCTCTCTCTCTCTCTCTCTCTCTCTCTCTCTCTCTCTCTCTCTCTCTCTCTCTCTCTCTCTCTATATATATATATATATATATATATATACCACGTATATTAAATAGGAAGGATGGTGTGTGTGTGTCTACAAATAAATCATCTTACTGCATAAAGAATGTAAATCTCGTTAAGGCACATACCTTGTGTCAAATACGTTTGTGTATGTGTGTGCATTTTCCCCTTGGCCATGTAAAAAGAGCGGGATTTTGAAGCACCCTGTATAGCAAACCGTTGTTAAAATATTTGTCTACGGTCTACTATATTCCATAATTCCTATGTACATAAAGGAAATATACAATTAAACGATATAGTCTAATTGTCTCGATTAACTTAAGTAGACAGGATAATAAGATTTGTAAGAATAATTCTACAAGAGTGAGAAGAAAAAGTTATGCGAGTGGAATCACACATTCGTATGAAGTTCTAACTGTGCTATATATCTGAAAAATTTACTCTGTGATCCTAAGTGATTTATGAGGTAGCTGAACTACAATCATTAATGCATGCTTAAAATTATGGTTATATTATCTAAAATTATACATAATCAGTTACGTTTTTCCCTTACACACAACCCTTTAAATCATAATTAGTAGAAATGCTACTATTCTAGTCACAATAGACAGCACTAGGTTTTGAACGGTTCTGAAAATATCATAGTTTATGCACTTTCAGTTTTTGAGTAAAGGGTTGCACTTATTTAAACGGTGTAATTTCCCATAAAATGTATTTTAAAGATTTATGTTGTTGAAACATGTAAACAAGTAAAACACACTAACCTTAATTTCAAAGCAGTCAATATTTATTTTCCTTATTTCCTTCAGAATTACTTTCTGGCTTACCTTAAAAAATTAGTTCTGTTAATTATATTATGATTAACAGGTCCTGTTTTTTAATTTAAATATTGATTTTCTGTTTCGCCTGTAGTTACCCATTTTTAATATTTAAAATCAGCTGTAATTTACCGGAATTCATTAGAATATATACACACAAACAAAACAAAAGCACAGCCGATGCTCGATTGAAATGCAGGTTCCGCACAACTGTAATGCCAGAGAGTTTATATCTGCAAATTAACTTTGATGTGGAAACAAAGCACCATAGGAATGTGTATTCAAATGAATAATTTATTAAGAAACAAAATTATAAAATGTCAATTATTTTACACAATTAGTATACATCGGCTTTTTAAATTATCGGAGCAACACATCATAGTAGTTTTAGAAGTGCCTTAATCATTCTCATCTATGCCAGATTTTACAGGAAAAAATAAACTTTCCTTACCCAGTGCCTATTTCAGAGCTGTAATGTAAATGCTTCATATCTGCATTTAGTTTGTTGCTGGTAATAGGCTGAAAATGTATTCCATTAGAACCGAATGCTTAAAATCGTCAAGTAAAAATTAGTTACACTGTAATTTTAATTACATATGATGACAGTATTTGAAAAGTATGTCCTGCTGAAGCCCCGGCCGTATTGCTGGTCTGCCGTGCGTAGGCTCAAAACTAAGCTTGTAAGTTTCCACTGGAATAGCATTAACTTATCTGTAGATGTTCTATTTAGAGCCATCAAAGGTATGGGAGCAATCAAAAGATATGCAAAAAACTGTGCTACAGTACAATATACTAGTATTTCTACCATGTATGCGCATTCTTCTCTTTAAAATCCAGGACTTTTAGAGAAATGGCCTCCCAAAAGACAGACAACTCAATGCATGAGAATGTTTTCTCAAAGGGCATCCAAAGGTAAAAATTTATTCAAATCGTCCACAGGCCTTGTAAATCTCTGTCTATAGTATAGTATACAAGCTTTTATACATTAATTAATTGTGTTACAATTGTTAGTCTTTCTAATATGCAAAAACGTAACAAAAACGTAACGTTTTGTTTTTGGATCATGGTGCTCATGAACACATTTTAAGCTTTTCAAAAAATATTGTTTTGTGGACTCAAAAACGTATGTTTCTGATGCAACCTCGATATCAGTTTTTAGGTGAATACAGTACATGTCTGCTATAAGTACGAGATAGAGATGGCAGAGAAATTAAATGGAACCTCAAGAGTAAAAACAGACACAGACATGGGGTCATTGAAGGAGGGTTCTTCTGCGCAGAGGAGGGTCCTTCCACTATTGGCATACCCGCACTAGGTTCCTTCCTGGCATTGAGAGTGGTTGTTCTTTATTAAAGATGGTGGGTGAGTGGTGGTGATTGAAATTGTGATTTATAGATATTCAAGGTAGAGATGTAAAGGTTGTATAGGGGAAATGATAGTAATTTGTGGTTCTTAAGCTCCTAGCACAAGTCTGGGTCTCTTGTATATTTCTCCGGGGACGAGATCATTTTCTCCAACTTCCCGGATGAGGTTGTTTTAACTGATTGTGAGATTGGAGTAGAAACTATGGGATAGGTGTGGGATGTAGTGAGATATTTTAGGGAAGGATAGATTTCAATGGGTGTTGTCATTAGAGATATACCAGTCGGCTGCAACTGCAGTCCGAAGGTAACGGTTCTGAAAGCCTTGGAGTTTGGACAGGTGAGTTTTGGCTGCAGCACCCCAGACTTGGCAGGGGTAGGTAAATACCGGCCTTAGTACCTGTTTGTACAGTAATAGTATGTTTCGAAAGGCCATGGATGATTTAAGGTTGTATAAAGGGTACAACACAGCCATGCTTCTGCTGACTATTTACCACAGCTGTTATGTGCTCCTTCCAGGTAAGGCGCATGTCCAGAAGAACACCAAGGTAGGTTGCCTACGTTGACAAGGATATGTCTGCACCTCCTAGACGTAGGTTATTTCGCCGTGTAGATTTCGCCGTGTAAAGGTGAAGACTTGCAACATAGCGGTTTAGTTTTAACCGCCAGGTCGCAAACCAGGCACACAGCATATTTGCAAATATCTGAGGTCGTGGCACTGCGATAACATGTCGTTTTGACGCACTTGTTATGGCGTTGTCGTCGGAAAATAAGTATAGGTTGCAGCCTCTTAGGGTTGGAGGAGTATTTATATAGGTGAGGAGAAGCAGGGGTTCCAGGACACTACCTTGGGGTACTCCTGCATTTATGACGTAGGACTGGGACAGGATATCGTCCTAAGAGTAAAACAAAAAGAGCATCGCCAAATTTATTTTATTTAAATGCAGACATTCCATAAATAATGGTAAGGAGTAAATTGAATACGCAACTGCCATGTATTTCGTTTCGATACTCCGTTGCTTCTATGAAGCTTACGATTTTGGGTCAGGTCCACCTTTGGTTTCCGACCTCGAGCCTTAAAGCTCCATGGAGAGCGATAGATTTTATCAAGCGTAAAAGTCCTTTGGATGGCTTCCTTCCGCAGGGAAGTAAAGCTGGTTGTCTGGGTAGTAGTTTTACGGCAAGTAACAGAACCTGCGGGCATATAGAGAGGCGTTTGACAAAGATTAAGCAATATTTCATGAACAATATAGAATAGGACCTTAAGAACCACAGTATTTAAAGAGCGTCCAGGAATATAGAAAATAAATTAAAAAAAAAAGTACGCGTTGCCTCTGTTTTATTCTTGTGGGCATTTTATGTATGCATTATTGCTACATTTCAGTGCTGTTCTCGTGAGCTTCTGTGCATATCATATTGGATAAGCACTGATTGCATTCTTATAAGGGAACAATTGCTATGATGATAGTACAAGAACAGTTAAGTTAGTAACAGAACATTAAGTGAAATAGTAAAGTATGCTAAAACTGAGCCGGTAAAAGCAATTACTCTTGACTTCCTTTTTAACAAACTGAAGCAATCCAATAATCCAACTTTTATTGTCAACTGAAAATTATGTCGGATTTTAGATTGCAGCATTGTGTGCGTGAGTGCGCGTGTGTGCGCGCCTGTGTGTGTAAAGAAGTAAAGGAACCAGGAGTATTGTTAACATCAAGGAAGGAAATAAAACAGATTAGCCAAGATTAGAAAAGTGTGCTACTTGTAGAAAAGTGCATTGGCTTTTTCTTAATAATGACCACCACAGTCAATTGAAATATTAAACCTTTTTTAAATTACGCACAGAAATTTTATTTAGGTTTTTGAAAAAATGAATAAATAAAATGAGCTTTAAGACTGTGAGATATCGAGGTATTCAGCAAAATTGCTGAATTTACTCCAGTGTTACTGTCAATAATGCCAGCTTAACAAATTTGAAATTCTTGTCAAAATGAGTTTTTATTCTTGTAAGTTTTGCCTTCAGAAAAAAAAAGAATAATTTCCGAGCACTTTTGAAGTTGGAGAATCCCATATATAATCATGCCTATGTTTCTGCATTTGCAGCTCCTATTTAGGTCATAAGAGGGTCACCCACGTTTCTACTCGAGATAAAATCTTCAATTTCCGGAGAAAGCTGGACATTCAGTTATTTCATCGCAAATAGCAACCAGAAATGAGAAAGGACAAACTGCTTTATTTTTTCTGGCGGCCTCTCTGCCCCTCTAACCCCAAGAGAGTCTGGGCTAAATTTCCTTTAGCTTAATATTTAATATATTGAGAATGTTTCTGGCATCTGAACTATTCCAATACTTTGTTATTATATTCATGGAGCCAGTGGAAGTGGTTTATAACGTAATATCGTCTTAAAGAAAAAGTATAAAACATCTTTACAAAAATGGAACTCGTTGAATAAATTAAAATACCTCCACAAGATATAAGGTCTCCCTTCTCATGTTTCCAGATTGATGTATATCCTTACCAACCCCCAGGTAGAGTGGTGATACTGAATTATGGTACAATAAAGATATAAACATTTTTAATTGCCCTACTATTTCTTGAGTGAAGTAAATAAACAAATAACTGCATTTCAACCCAGAATGCGTCACCGAAATGCATGTTTTAAGACTCCATAAATAAAAGTAATTCAACAAATAGGTACGTGCTTATGAATATTTAACTGAATATTTGATTAATGTTTAATTTCTAAAAGATTGTTTAATAATAGGCCAACATTACCTATTAACGAAATAATGATTTTAATTGTAACCGCTTTGATAACACATACATAAGAACTGTTTTTAATGTACTGTTTTAATTTTCTGGGACTAGACTTTAAAAACCCTTTGGTAAAAAAGACAAGGATAAAACATAAAGATCTTATTGCCTAAATGGTGTAATCGTCTTTAAAAACAAAATTTATATTAATTGCAGCATTTTATTCCTACTATATTATATACTATTGGTCAGCCTTAAGTTTTAAAAAGGGTAGTCTTTACACGAAAACATTCTTTTAATCTCGTACGAATTAAATCACGCTAATAACCACTGTTACAAAATCTAGTAAATTTGTGACGGAGTTAAATGCTTTGTGACACTTACCAGCTAATTCTATCATCTCATATTTATTAAATTTTTACTGGATTTAATCTCTATCGTAATGCCTCAAAACATACTATATGATTAAAATACTGTACATCTCTCTCACGCATTCATTTAATTTATTACTAATCAAGACTAGAAATTCATCTCTGATTATATTCAGGGATCATCGGATAAACGTTGTTGAATAATAATATACACATTGACCAATTATTTAATATTTTCTGCTCAATTATATTTTGAAAATGTAATCTTTATACACTTATCCACTGTCAATTGAAAAACATTGAAAAACTAGAAAGTAAATTAAGCTCAGGACCTTTTGTGTTGCGATATTTAGCCAATTTTCTCTCAGTAGATACTAGTAAGTTAGTATATTTTTCATTAATATATTCACACATTTCTTATGGCATCGAGCTGTGGGGACACACTTCCAAATTAAACTTTAACAGAATTTTTCTCCTACAGGAAAGAGCTATCAGATACCTGGCAAAAATAACGCGTACGAGTTCATGCAGGCCGTATTTTAAAAACTTGAACATACTTACTCCCTGTGTATTTATTTTGCGAAAAATACTTTCTGTACATAACAGGAATATAACCTCCACAAATTTTGATGTACACACATGTGAAACAAGATGAAAGAATAACTACATAGTTAAAGGTCACAGGCTAAAACTTTTTGAACTTAAGCCCCAATACTTTGGTACAAAACTACTTAATAAGCTTCCGGAAAACTGTGTCAGCTGCTAAGTTTAAATCTAAACTGACTAGATTCTAGTTAAGCAGAGCCTATTACAGTATAAATGAATATTTTGATGACAACTTCGATGATTTTGAATAATTATGTTTTGTATATATACAAAAGAGAGAGAGTATGTATGAAAAATTACATAGCTTAATTGTGTTCAAAAATTGTCTTAATTTGCAATAAATATGAATATGAATGTTACAATAATTGTATCAAAGGGGGGAGCTGGCGTAATCTAAAAAATAATTAAATAAGAGCATAAAAGAAAGAATTAACACTTTATAGATAGATGAAATGGACGTGGAAGAGGATCTTAATACATAAATTTTAAGCGAAGTAATTTAGATAAAAACTGACGAGTATTGAGAGAATAATTAATAGAAGATCAGTGTCAGAAAGATGTAGATATCACCACTATGTGCTTTTTTGCATACTTGTTAAGTTTTCCACATTTATTGGTAAATGCCGTTCTGTTTACTATATTCTTTTTAAAATGAACCTGAATCTCAAAATTTATTTTTGGTTTAGTACAGCCTTATAAATTGTAACTTCCATTTCAACCAGATATAATATTTTCCTGCAGGCACAATACTAATATTTTTATCACACCTTTATTTGCTACTGTATTTTTAGTTTGCTCCTCATCTCTGTAAATACCAAAACCCCTAAAAAATTTAGAGTACGGGGATAAACTTTGGCTCATATTTTTAAAGAATCTTCGTTCCACAAATTTGTAGTTGCCACTATTCAATATGGTGACGTGTCTGAGTTCAAGTTAAAGTGGTTTACTTACAAGATGGGAGAGTTTATTTTCTCCAGCTTTTGACATTTAATTTACTGGTATAAATGGACCTTTTCTGAGCAGCTATTTAAGATAGATAGATTAATATAAAGCATTTATTCTACTCTTACTACGTCATACTACTTTTGACCAATTATGCACTATGGAGTGAGTGAGTGTGTGGTGTTTTAGGGCCCGTCGACAACAAGGTCATTTGGGCCCGTGCACTATGGATAATGGCTACTTCTCCCATATTCGTATGACCTTCCTAGCAGATGTTAATTTGCTTAGGATCGTCATTTGTTTTCCACGTGGATATTCAGTTAGCTTCACCAAAACAGCTGAGAACGAATAACCAAAAATAAACAGAAGCGGTATATGAAAGCTGTTTAATCAATTACTTTTTTTTTTTTTTTTTTTAATTTTACGTCCTCCAACATAACGTCATAACGGAGGGTGAATGAAAATAAGTGAAGTGATGCTCAAATGTGTTCAGTGTCCATGGAGCTTAGAGCTACCCGACATTCGTCTGGAAGGATAAGGGAAAACCCCAAAAAAACTTATCCAGGTAACTCACCCTGACCGAGATTTCAACTCGGGACCTCTTGCACGTGAGGCAGGCATGCTACCATCTACGCCACCGAGGCGGGCACAGTTACTTTAATAAAGTTAATTAATGGTCTATTATATTTATTTACTATTATATATTATACTATATACTAAATTTTCATAGTGAAGTAGTAAAAGGAATCCCACTCAAGTTTTGATTTTCTTGTCTAATATCAAACTCTGTGTTGTAATGACTGTTGGTACAGCAGTTTCCAATTACAATTGCAGATAACTAGCGTTTATATCAAGTTCAGATATTTAAACATATATTAACTGCTGATAAATTTTAATCAAAAGACTATGTAAATAATAAAGCAATCACATCATTCTTATTAAACTAACTTATTGAATATAAGGAGATCAGTGAACATAGAATGCATTCATATGGAATGTAAAAAAAATTCTTTATGATACTTTAAACGGTATCTATCTGAGATAAGACGTAATGAATTTATTACATGGACTTAGCATTGGTAATACAGATCTTTGAATGATCCTTTGAGAAGACAGATATAATGTCATAAGTTAAAACATATGCGTTTAATACAAATCTCAACTTCAATTCGCATTATTTTTCTTGCGTGGCTCATTTACAAACAAAGAAGCGAAAAACTGAAAAAATATATGTTCCTTTAAGTAATTGAGTTGACAGTAAAGAAGCAAACTCGTTCCTCAGCCAGTCTTGTGGAAAGGCAATCCCTTGGAGAAGTAGCAGGATATACATCACAAGAGAGGAAATCGCGAATAATGAGATGTGAAGCGGAAACGGAGAATTTAAAGGGATTGTCCGGCGACTGCGTGGAGATAAGGAAGAGAAGTGAACGGTAATATCAGGGTGACATTTGTAGCAGGTCACACGATGCACCCTACCTAAAGGCGCTGCCATCTTTATCGAAACAAATAATAAACCCTGCAAGTTATACTTGCTTGTATGAGTAAAACATTGTTTCCACATTCAACAAATCGCATGTAGCATTCACATAAGTTAATAACCTTCATGACTCACAAATACCTTTCTTCACAGGTCGGTCGCCATGTGATGACTTTTGAATTGCATTCTGTTTGCATTAACATGAAAAATAAATTTAAATAGTACTCTTATGACCTTCTTTACTCAATCTAACACAAATTATTCTTAAAAACCCTTACTCTTCTATCTAATTCGTGTTACATTGAAATAAACTTATTTATAAGTCAATGGGGATAAAAGAGATTACAATACCATTAAGATCACTGAAGAGTTGGTCGCTGTATGACGCTTTTGAAATTACTCTTCTCATGTACAGAACATACAAAAAAGATAAGGGCATCGTATGTGGAAAAAGTATGCAAAATTTAAACCAAAAACAAGAAGTATTTAAAAATTGTTGTCTCCACAAAAAAGTGACAGAAATCAGTGCATTAAGAAGATCTGTATTTTTGTATAGGTTTTACATTGTTCTGTTACGGTTTGCTAGTTATGTAGTAGACGTCCAAAATGAAAAGAGCTCTTTTTTGTAATTTAAGTCCTCCAGCAATAAGTCATATCGGACGATGAATGAAATGGGTTAAATGATGCTCAAATGAGTACGGGGTCCATAAAGCTTAGAGCTACCCGACATGCGTCTTTCAGGATAAGGGAAACCCCGGAAAAACCTTATCCAGGTAACTCACCCTAACCGAGATTCGAACTCGGTACCTCTTGAACGTGAGGCAGACACTCTACCATCCACGCTACCGAGGCGGGCTGAAAAGAGCTTCAAAATATATTCTCAGAAAATTAAAGATATACGTTTAATTAAACGTATATAAAATATATGGGGCTTCAATGAAGATCAGAACTATTTTTTTCAAAATAGCAACTTTTAACATCTAAAGAATATCCTGATGTGAGGCCAGTTCCTTGAAAGTCTTCATATCACATTCTTAGAAGACACTAAAATACTAAGGTTGATTTTTAATCTATTTTTCGTTTTTTGAGTCTCGCTCAGGTCGACAGCCCAGAGTGTGTGCACACCTCCCCCACTCTATAGGAACACCAATGCAAAACTTTCTCTAAAACTGCTTCCTTTTGGATTCGTTGGGCCTTCAAAACATATTTCCAGATGTATTATTTTTAGGGGAATAGAATGCACAGCATTCTTGCTAACATAATTGTTGACAAAGTATATAACCAGAATATCGATTTATAGTTGAGAGAAATATAAACCTTTTTTTCACATGAGTTTAGTCGTATTAAATGAATAATGCAACGTTGAGATTTTTAAATAACTGACTGATTGCACTCAACCATGGCCGATGTCTCCAACTGAAAGAAAAATAAAATTAACTAAGTATAGCCGCAATATATTTGCTGTTTTAGTAAAGGAATCAAAAAGATATAGCCGTATGTTACGGCAGTATGATTGAACTAAAAATGATCATTTGGTTGTGCAAAAATGCTGTAACTACACACAAAGTATTAAGTATATAATGATTATGTGTGCACTGACATCTAGAGATCAATTTGTTCTAAGCCATATTGTGACTTTGTGGTTCCGTAAAATTACGTCAAATTTGCACAAATTCAAAAGGCCCTTTAATCCCGTAGAAAGATACTGTTTGTACACTCCTTTGCAGGAAGCTGAAGTAACATAAACCAACATAATCTCTCGTCACGTCTGCACACGTAAATAAACAAAGGGTTCACTTTCAAATCACAGTTGCAGGTGCACAATTATCAGTTCCGAGTCCGACTGTCTCAACTGGCGATCCGCGGCTTCTTTTACAGCTCCACTCATCGTCCCAGAAATTTGTGGTATTTTCTGTAAGAATCAAGCAAGCAAACTGTTTTCGCAAGCGTTTTATCTCCACGCTGCACTTTCTGTCCCTCTGTGCGCGCCGCGACAATGCGATCGGCGACAATGTTTTAAATGTGCTAATATCCTATTTATCTTTGGGGAAGGGGGATTTTAGGTTAAGGCGTTACTTTCAAAATTCCGGTAAGATAAAAAATGTTACCTCATACCTCCACTCATATCGCTTTATATGATCAACATTTGGAAGCAGCTATGATTCTGGCATGATTCTGCATTGTTTATTCCATATCGAACATCACAGCTAAAAGAAAACAAAGTAGTATAAAGATACGCAAGTAATTAGTAGCCTTATAAATCTTAACTAGATAACTAGTGTGGGTTCAAGCAGTATAATCAAAATATTCTTCATAAATATTTTAAATCATCAAAATTTGACCTCTTAAATGATTTTGTATAGTTGTTTTATTTTAGTATAATTTGTCTTTATTGTTTTCCAATGGTTTGCACTAGTTAAATAATGTTATAAATAATGAAATTAAAATATATTGGATTAATTATATCTAAATATGAGTTGACTTTTAAAATTCTGAACTTAAAAGAATGTGGTATGGAGCAAAAAGTATATTGTGTATTTATAAAATCATTTGGTGTAATTCTAAAAGTTAATATATCATCTAATGGATCATTTTGTGTGTTTTATGAACATTTAGAAACACCTTAAGACAATTTGGCTTCTGAACCGACCAGAGATAAGTCCTGTTTGGAGAAAATGTTTATTAGCTCACATTTTTAGCAGTTCTATTGTAATTACAATATGGTACTATATCTGTCTACCAGAAAATAAGAGTGCAACTTTCATATGTTTAAATACAGTGAGTGAAGGGTGTCTGATGATGGCTTAGCATAAAATTCAAATTTGGATGAAAAAATACGTAATAGAGAGGAAAATATAATCTGCTTTAGAAGGTGCATACATAAATCTTCTTATTTCTACATAAGGCAGAGAAACCACGTTCTATCATAAATGTATTTATTCACATCATAGTGGTAGGAAGTATAAAGTATCCAAATACGGTCAATATGATCTAAATGAAAATGCAGCAGCTTAATCCGCACTCTTTATTGAAGTGGTATTATTAAAGATTCCTGTGTATTTTATAAACAAACTACATCTAAGCCTTCTTTTTGCTAAATCACCTTGTTTATCATCAGAACGTGGTCTTTTAATTCTGCGTTATCTAGTGCTCTTAAAACCCTCAACTGTTGCTTAAGATTACTATATTCTCCCTAAAATCCCTAAACTATTTTACTCGATAAACGGAAATAGAAAAATAAGTGTTTGTAAGAATAGTTTGTGTAATACTTAATAGAAAAATTTATGTAAATGCAACACATCAATCCTTGAGTAATATGTACATAGAACATTGTAAATTATTAAAATTATCTTTTTTTTCACTTGCAATTGTGATTGCGATATTAATGTTAAACTGACATTAATAAAAAAGAGCAAAAACCAAACAGGTTACTGTTAGAGAAAGTTAACAAGACATTTAAGTAATTATTCACAGGACTTAAGTATCAATCAAAGTATGTAGAGTGTACGCATATGATAACCAATCGTTAAGCACGTGTCGTTTCTTTATGCTTCATGCATCGGACAATAGAAAGACGTCCGTAACAGACGTCCAGCCAGCCCCGGGGGTTTATTAGCAATCCGCCTGCTGTCAGGGGCAGATGGGATATTAAGGGAACTCGATAATAAGGGATCACATCGTCTGGAATGCTGTGTCACGCACTTAACACGTCATACACTTACTTCTCTCACAAGACTGCCTTCTTATCCTAGAGAAAACTGGCCTACTAGATTAAAATAACGTAACTATTGGCGAGGTTACATTTGTTTCAGATTCTTATAGTACTTTTCATCTGTTTTTAAACTATATCAACGGCCACTTTCATTTTCTTTGAACTCAAAACGCAAACAATGGAATATAGAAATACTTGCTATCATGACGCAAAAATCTGAAGTCTTATATTTCATATAACTTATTCTACCCACTATTTTATACAGACTCTGGGAAGTGTTACAATCACCTTCATAAATAGCTCAGACATTCATTTTTTATAAATACAAAAATAATACCGACAGTCAAATGTGGAAAGAGCATTCCTATGCCTGTCTTGAATTGCACGGTTCCTGACATCTCAAGAAAGAAAATAATCACAGCAATTTAGAAAATTATTTGTTGAAATATTTTGCGAAATTATTTCACAAATGCCGTTACAAAAAATCTATTTTAAATAAATTAGGTACGTTTTAATTTTCGTGGAATTTCTTTCATGACTTTTCCATTGCACCGAATTGCACAATATTCCTTCACCAGTTACGTGCAGAAAATTCAAAATATCCACTTAATTTATATGTAAATATCATATTTATATGTTATTTAAATCACAGTTGATTAAGCGATTTTTGAGCCAATAATGCACATCGTTAATTTTGTAGCATCTTTGCAAGGTATTTAATTGCCAAGTTTAGTATTTATTGTACATTTGTTTTAGAATTTATTCTTTACAGACAAGCGCACACGCTCGGAACTTGTAAAGTAGCCATTTTAGATAAAGGGGAGTATCAAAACATGAATTTCTTGTGAGATCTCTGCAACGATGGTTCCAATACCTGTAAAAAATAAAATGATAAAAAAGTGTTAAAGTTAACTATAAGACAATAGGGAATAGTATATCGCCTATGTACAGATGAATGCTTTCATGTTATATTTGTTTATGACTACTGGCTTTTGTGTTTGGAAAACCTGCAGTTTGTGTCTTATTTTACAGAGAACTAATCTATGAACGCTGTCGATTTCAGTTGAATTTAACGTTCTGACATCTAGTATTTGACTGGGCTGAAAGCCCAGAGATTATCAGAAAAAAATGCATGCACCACATGTAGATGATCAATGGGAAATAATTGGACAAAAATATAACAGAAGCAGCTGAAGAAGCAATAGAACTTCGTAAACTCAAAGTTGGAGGGCAAAAATAACACTATAGTCCACTCCAGGGATCAAGTAAATAGCAAAAAACAAAACAGATGCGTATTTAACATTCAAAAAGATCACCAGAAATATGGAAATGACACGTAACAGAACGTAACACAGTAAATGCAGAAATCAGGAAAATCAAGCAAATTTATTGGAAAAAAATATTCAAAAGCCTGGAACACGATCCTTATGGAGGGAAGAACAAAATATGGTGCATATTGAGGATAAATAAAACAGAAATAAACGATTCAGTACAAATTAATAAAATAACCATAGAAGATGGCACAATTATGTATATGAAGATACATAAATTTCATGTGGATATACAATGGAGGAAAATAAGCCAATTGAGATAAGAGTAAATGAAATAGCAGAAATGACAAGCAAATTAAAAAATTGGAAAGCTGCAGGAATAGATAAAATAAATTACGAATAAGTATGGAAGAAAAAATTTAATATTCGAGTCACAGAAACTGTACCAAATTATAAGTTTGTAATACGTTTCAAGTAGGTAAGAGTAAGGGGCCTTCAAAAGAATACAGCACGCATAAGCTATTCTCACACATAAGCAATCAGACAGTTCTGAAGGCGGCACGCGCTAAGCGAAGGCGGAGCCCTAACGAGTCCAAATTGTGCCTTTTCTAAATGCCGGAGCCTCCTTAAGATACAATTGTTCTTGCTAGGAGGAACACACTTAACTTCGCAGATTACCTGAGTGTTTTATCCAAATCGCTGAGCAATGAAGTGAAGAGAAGTGAAATTAGAAATTAAAAAATCTGTTGTAGTGCACTGCATTTTACTTAAAACATAAGGAACCACAACATCAAAAAATCGCGTCAACAGGAATATAACGTGAAATCAGCTTAATATGAGCCATAAATTTACAGCCCCAGACATCTCTCTCGGTGCAAATGCTTAATTTAGATTATATTGATCATATTTGGGTACTTTACATTTCATACCACTATGCTATGAATAAATTTATGATAGAACATTTTAGCAGTTCTAATACACTTACAGTACCGTATGTCTATCCACCAGAAAGCAGTGCAACATTCATATGTTTAAATACAGTGAGTGAAGGCTGTCTGATTATAGCTTGGCATAAAATTCAAATTTGAATGAAACAATACATCATGGATAGTAAAATATAATTAGCTTTAGAAGGTTCATAAATCTTATAATTCCACCAAGGCAGAGAAAGCGTTATATTCGACTCAGAGAATTGATAATGCGCTTGTTTGATAAATGCACATTGCTGAAGCCACCTTGAAAAACCAAACGAATCTTGTGCATCTCAGTTGTTAACAATAAATTTAATAATGAAAATATATGTGTGAAATTTTATACTTAGATCTGATATAATGATTAGGAGTACTTATCATAAGCGTCTCCACAGAATTTTTAATAAAATTTCATATATCGGAGACATTAAAGACTAAATATGCACATAGAGCTAGGAGTTTCCTTAAGCAATAATTATATAAGCTTCCTGTGTTCAAATATTAAATTTTGTGTAGCTTGAAACCATATACAGTATACAGAGATGCTATTTCATTAAACTATATATGCTATTGAAATATTTAATGACGAAATGTGGTTCTTCATTGCGTTGTTTCGAGTTGTGGCTGTTTCTACTTATGATAATGATAGTGATCAATAAAGCTTTTTATGGTAAATTATATCATAAATTTTTGCTTACGTTTTCTACTGTAAAATATGTTTATAAATACACATCAAATAAATGTTTATAGTACAATTAAAATATAGAGTGAATTCAATTATCTTCTGCTGTAAAACTGCATAAAACTGCAGGACGTTTCTTCTATTATCTATTCCAAGAAGAGAATGTTTAACACGTCTAGGCATAGATATTTACTGTATAGTTCATTAATCATTGAAACATTATGGCTACCTTAAAAATAAACTTCGCAAATCACGATTATAAAATGAGATTCACTTTTAGAATAAATCTAAAATTATAAGCGTTTTAGGCTTTTAATTATTATTTACAGGTAACCCAAACGTTCATAACAGCAATCACTATACGTAGGTATTCTATTATACCCACTAGCCGCCATTGAACATCTTGGGCAGGGAAGAAAAATAAAAGCAATTGTTCAACTATTTTTTTTCCATTCTGCCTGAGGCACAGAGCACACAGCACAGAGCAACAGCTTATATCAAAATAGGGGATTTCATTACATCGCATCCCCTGGGATTTTTGCTTGCAATCCGCTCCATTATCCCTCTAAAAGTGGTTTCTTTGTGTCGCGTCCAGTGGCAGAAGATTGCGCCCGGGGTGGCAATTTTGACGTATGTTCACTCTTTCTGTGATTGATGACATGTGATAGGGTGGCAAAGAAATTATGCAACAAGCAAATCACAAATCTTATGTATTGTATAAAGGTTCCTTTTTAGTAAATCTATGTTCAGATTTGGAAGAAAACCAACCACTACCATTCTCCTCTAAGTTCTGTGCTTGTGCTGCTATGAGTGTACTGGTCGATAGCTTACTAAATTTAAATTGAAAGCAAGTAATAACTGTCTGATATCCATTAGATGAATACGTAAGCTGAGATATTATATAACAGATACTTTAGAAAAAAAAAGTGCAGAAAATTCAGGTCACTAGTCTTTAGTTCAGGCGTAGGAGAACCGCGTATCTCATCACACTGAGGGGTATTGTGACGTAACCTACCGGAGCTCATTGTTCTGGAAATGATTATTTGTTAGAGTTCTGGTTATTAATTAAATAAAAAAGCAATTATCAGTGCATTATTCATTAATGTTCTTACGATAAAGGTTTAAAACTCCAAGAAGCTCATCTATGATAAACATATGATTTATTATGTTCCTTACATCAAATTTATACAGTGTAATGCTACATTTTTGAGTTAGTTATTTAGATTTGGTCCCCTTATATTTAACATTCTATATAAGTAATGTAAAAGACTATTTTATCCACTATCTGCTTTTACACATCTTCACACTTTTCCGCATTTTCTGCACCTAACTTAACATTTTTTAACCATTTTAACCTTATTTTTCATAACTATTTGCCTGATCTTAAATTAGTCTTTCTAACCTGTAGCTATACTTGAAAAAACCCTATTTCCCCAATATTAAATTCTCTCCCTTTTTTCATAACTTTGCATTCTAGAATACGATGCCAACTATGACACAAGCTACTGCATGTAATGCACCTTCATTCTATTTACCTCTATTTTAGGCCACTAAAATTAATCATCCGTTGATTAAAATTGAACAATACAGTTCATAAAGAGGCTGTATGCAAAATCTTTCCTTCGCTTAATCAGAGAATGACACAGTAGATCCTTTGCAGTAATGGTTATTGGGCATGGCACACTAAAATCCTGTCTCCATATATGAAGGATTATAAATGATGCTACATGTTCCTGTCTTCAAGAGGCCCAAACTATTGAATAGCTAATCTACAGATGGAAAAAAAACTACAGCGCCTGAGGGAGGCAGGCCTTAAGACAAAAGCTAAAAGTGACCAGTTGAATCAGATAAACTCATTCAAAAATTTTATAGAAGCAATCGACTTCAACACATTCTAAATAGAATAGTGTAGTATATATAAAGTTATATACAGTGTGATCCATATTAACCTGAACCACTTCAATAGACCATGTGTCAGGAATTTGGGACTATTCGTAGTTAATTTCTCTCCATCTTAATCAGCCACACGTTCGGGCGCAATTTGGTGCGGGATTTCTATGTTTGAGATGGGATGCACGTTGACTTTTCGAAGATCCAAGTCGAGAAGCCAGATATAACAGGATTAATTCGTTGTATTTTGAGTTGTTTCTTAATGATTGTGCTTGATTAAATAAGAGTCATGAGAATCTTGGTTTCCGGCGTAGTTCGGAATAAAGTTTCGGAGAATTCAAATTTTGTAACTATTTAGTTGTATTATTTAGATTACATTTTACTTGAACTTCCTTTCCCAGTCACTTCCAACATATCGATACATTCTTACTTTTTTATATTTAAAAAGTTCCAACTATTACTTAAATGTTCTTGATCCTGCTCCACTATTCATCACACTCTCCATTACAACAAATCTCTACTAAGATTATTGATTTTTCGTAACTATCGTTACTCCTCTCTTAATTTTGTGGTTGGCCGATTTAATTCCACGTCACAACATTACGTCATACAATTATTACTACGGCCAATCACAAAATTACACATATTTTTACTTATTTAAATTACTAAATAGATTTACATAATCATTTTTTTTATAAATTTATAAACTTTTCATAATTTTTCTAAATATAACTCGAAACTACTGTTACAACCATAACTTTTGAAACAATAAAAGGACACTTGCAAATTTGGGAGAGTATAATATACAATTGGGAGATTACATTACACTATTTACATCTCAGATAAAATGTTTGAAGTGTCCTCCACCAGCATCTATACATGTTTGCACTCATCTCACCATATCATGATGGTGATGATGGTGACGAAAGTGAGACCACAGAATAGTCAGAGAAAAGAAACAAAGAAACAATACAGTGTAGGCCCAAGAAAAACGTGCTATGTATCCAGTTAATTCAGAAATTACGCTATACCTATATAATTTCCACGTAATACTACATGGTTTCCCTTCCTTTCTAAATTCCGATAAGCACCAATCATATAATTCCTTTCCCAATGTTTTCAAGCAAACTTTTAGAGAAAAAAGGTGGGAATTACGCGATAAAATACGGTACTAAAATTTTATTAAAAGCCCTCTAAAAACAAGATTAAAAAACGTCGCATGAACATATACATTGCACAGAAAGAATAATAGACGTATAAACAAATTTACTGGTTCTAAAAGAGGTTGCTTTTCCGATAGAAGATGCCGAGAGGGGAACAATATGCCTATATGCATAATTTATTACACTCTGCGAGCGAGTTTGTGTTAGCGGAGGCCTAGTTTATAACGCGGGGACCTCCAGAAGACCGTGACCTCCAGAACTTTGTAGAACTACTCCTTGTCGTAAATGTTTCTTCATTTAGACGCACGTGGTGCCGGCGGGCGATATACAAACTTTAACACCTTTGTCCTGGGAGGAATCTTGTTCACAACAGACTCTCATCTGCAACACCAGGTGGCTGCTATTACATCCCCCGACTCTCATACCACCTATTAGAACTGTAACCAGATAGCACCAACAACCTTATATAAAGTCATAGGATAATACTGCTTTTAAACAAGTGTTTCTCTGAATCCAGAAGCTGGAATAAAGGTCTCATTTCCTTCAGTTGCTGGATAAATCTACACTGATTACATTGGGCAACAATGAAAATGTTTCGGACTTAAAATAGTCACTTTACGTGTATTTCCATCTGCTGAATGCATAAATCATCATAAAATGATGTATTACCTCTTGTTTTAAAGATAAAGAAAATTTTCATTTTTAGAGTTTAGATTTTAAATTTGGGGGATTTTTTTTTTTTTTGGAGTTGGCATAGCTGTCAAATAACAAAACACAATCAGAAAATTAAGTGACGTAAAAGTTAATGAAGGCATTTTTGTCGGACCACAAATAAGAGAACTTGTAAAGGATCATGCATTTGACCAAATTTTGGAGGGGAAAGAAAAGGAACCTTGGGAAGCCTTCAAGGATGTTGTTCATGGATTTGTAGGCAACAAAAGGGATGACAACTACAAGCATTTGGTAACAGTGCTCCTACAGAAATACCGTAACCCTGGATGCAACATGTCCCTTAAGATCCATTTTCTCCACTCCCACCTATACTTCTTCCCTCCTAGTTGTGGAGGTGATAGTAATGAGCATGAGGAGAGATAGCATCAGGACATTTCTGTTATGGAACAAAGATATCAGGGCCGTTGGAATGAATTGATGCTTGCGGATTACTGTTGGTCTTTGTATAGGGATTCTGCGGAACTCCATCACAAGAGGCAAGCTAAAAGACGACGAAGTCAGTAGGCCACCACATGATTCTCTTCTGCGAAGTATTTTTTCCAGCAATTTCGAACTCTTAGCATATAATTACTAGTTTAAAAAATAAAATTCACTCTCATTGTTGTTAGCATGTATGTAATTAAAATGTATCCTTTTGTCCCAATCCGCTAATATGTAATACTTCCACCTTGTGTATATCATAGAAACTAGAGCTAATAAAAATTTTCATTGTCATATTTGTTTTTGTTTTTTTCAATCCAAAATTTGTAAGAGTTGCCTCATGAAATGCTCGAAATATTAAAAAATTAGTTTTTTGTTGCCCAGTGTTATTCAATACCGTGACTCCACTAAACTTAAATAGAACAGATGCCAATGTAAGACAATTATACAACTTAAACATGCAACATTGTGACATCAGGAACAACAGAGATATCAAAGACGTTCTTCGTTAGATTATCCGAAGTACCAGGCGCTGTAACCTATGACACTGGACGACGAAACTTCAAAAGGACCAGATTGAAAAGAAAGCTACCTCAAGACACCCTACACACCTATTCATAAAATAGAGACTTTTCTCACTAATTCAAAGTATATCCTCCATTTTTCTCATAACACCACTGATCATATTCTAGCCTCGCATATCTAACCTCTCTTTTCAATCGGTATCCATCTTATTTAATGATATATATACGTTAGTTACCCTGTTATATACTTTGTCTTTTATTGTCTTTCATTTAAATGTGTTTTTAATTTTCTGTTTGTCTATAGTATAAATTTATCACCTATCTTATATGTTAGAGGACAGTAATTCCTCAGTTGTTAATTTGTATGCAGTACTTATGTAATTTATCAATGGCTTGTATAGCAATACTGCTCATCAGCCAAATAATGAATTAAAAAAGGAACAACAGCAATATAGTAGCAATATAACACTTAAATTTACAAAACAAAATTACTACTCATTTGTATAAACTCTGAAGCATACATTTGTAATGAATAAAAGAAAGACTGAGTTGATGTCACTTGTCTATGGGTTTATTATCGATGTAACAGTAATTCTACAGCTCACATTCGTTTATATTACAGGCTACCACTAAGGTAAGAAGTTGAAGGTGAAAAGTGTGTAATATCAATAAGAGACTGAAAATGGCATGTTAGCTATACAACTATCTATAGCAGTGGCTGTAGCAACAGTGCTATAATCATTAAATTGGTATGTAAATGCTTATGAACCAAAGTGGTTTCTGAAATTTAAAAATATATCCAGTAATATAATCGCTCATAATTTGGTATCAACGGGAATGCAAAGGTATTCGAGTCTTTGAACCGTTACACAATGGAGAAGCCTTTGTTATTGTACAACATCATTTTTCTATGGCTGTAATTACTTATAAGTTGGTACCATGTCTACTTCAAAATATTGTCACTGTTGTGTATTTAACACCATAGTTGAGTCATTTATGACCTACCTCTTTTTTCAAAGCACAAATTGCCTATTTATGTTACATATGTAGATAAATGAAAGTAGAATTCTTAATAAGGCGTGTTTCTTATCATATCTCCATTGTTTCACACCGCATCTTGTTTTGTCTTTTTTTTTTTTTTTTTTTTTTTTTTTTTTTTTTGCTTCCTCCAAAGTTAAGTCATATCGGACGATGAATGAAATGGGTGATATGATGCTCAAATGATTCCGGGGTCCATGGAGCTTAGAGTTACCCGACATTCATCTTTCAGGATAAGGGAAAGCCCCGGAAAAAAACTTATCCAGGTAACTCACCCTGACTGAGATTCGAACTAGGGACCTCTTGAACGTGAGGCAGACACGCTACCATCTACGCTACCGAGGCGGGCTCGCATTGGTTCTGTTTACTTTTTGGAATGTCTTTAAACAGCAATTTAATGTTGGTGAAAACTTGGGTAGATAAAATATAGGTAAAAGCCTTAAGAAGGAAAGCCCGCCACCCTCCACCCCCCTCCTCCCAGAAAAAAAAACCCTAAAAGAACACTATTGTGCTCAAGAGGAAATGTTTAAGATTTTACACTCCATTGCATGTACTCACAGATAGCAACCCAACAATTACACAATGCCAGTTCCTTTAAAACAACTGCGAAGAACTAGATAGCTCAAATGGCGATTAGGCAGGAAAGATATTTCTTGACCTTTTCCAGTCTTCATTAACACTTTACTATGTTATTACTGTCACTTTTCTAAGTTTTCATTGTTAAGTTCTCATTTCACTTATTTGTTCTAGTTAAATTTCCCCTCTCACTTCACATTTCTTTGCAACATAGGGGCAATATGTGCATCACAAGAAGCATACCCTTGCAAATGGGCTTGCTGTTAATTGATTTTGTATAACATTTAAAGTTGAGAAATAGACAAATATTACAGTACACAAATTTGAATTACTTAATGCACATAATCGCTTTAAATATATTTTGGTATTAACAGTTTCGTAGATATTCCTTATTTGTTTGAATATTCAAATATAATATTTTAAAGTTTTATTTCATTATCAATCGAAGGGGCATATAATGTACTACGAACCGCATAGTGATGAGGCTTTTGAAAAACCATCTCTTAGTCTATTAGTCTTATACCTACAAAATCAAAGAGGATTAATCCTTTGTACTTTTTCTATGTCACCCTTGTTATTGCGGGAACTCAACGCTGTTTCCAAGTGTATTTGTTAAGCTGGAGTACTTGCTGAAGGAAAACAGATCATGAAAGCTCATTTTAAATATTGTTACAGGCATTTGTAGTCTCTTCAGAAATCTTATTTATAACAGTTGCTCAAACACTCGACTTGCTTCATTTATATCCACGGATCCACATACTGATGGAGACGACCAAGTTGAATATCCCTTTCTAGTACACCAAAATGTTGTTGAGATATTTACATTGTAATAAACAGTGTACCTTAATGATCCAGCTTTTCAAGTAAAACTCAGGACTATCCAGTGGTAACTTAAAACCAAATCAAGTTTGAATTTTTACTCATTCGCAAATTCCACTGTACAATACACGAAAGTATAATATGAAAGCAGTAATTGATTTGTCAACATTAGATCAGTATCAACTAGAAAGGAAAGGGCTTTCCAACTTGCGAAAACAGCTGCTGCATTTAATATGAACGTTATTTCAGTAAACCATCCGACTATTATGTAAAAAAACAGTATAAGGACTTAAATTACTTTCCCTGCTCACTTCTGTACAAACTATTTCTAAAATGTCCTATTTTTCTATCATCTTCATGTAAATCGATATTTCTTTACACATAGTACAATGGTAATATAACATTGTTGTACACTTAGGCGTCAATCATACCTTTTAAGTGCTCGTTAGTTTGTGATCGCTTTGAAATTCAATTCTCATTGCATAGCTAGACAAAGCAAAAAGGAATACTAACTTTCTGTTGGAGAAAAGCGTATGTATTTGAACACTCAAAGAAATAACAAGGAAGACCTCGAAATGGTTATCTTATGAAAAACTGTATTTGACGTAGGTATCCTTAGGATACCTACGATAACACAGGCCGTGGAAGCCTACGCAGCAACTGTATTTGACATTAATTGTATTATTTAACGAAATCTTATCTCTTATATCATATAATTTTGCTTAAACTCTTACGGTTAATCACCTCTCTTCCAGAGTGAAGAGAACCTTAGAGGGTATCCCTAAAAAATTCGAGAAATATATTCGTCATGAAAATATCATAATCACCTCTCTTCCAGAGTGAAGAGAACCTCAGAGGGTATCCCTAAAAAATTCGAGAAATATATTCGTCATGAAAATATCATATATTATTGAACATTGTGATGAAATGTTCTTAGATATCTTGTAGTATCCTTAAATGGTACAAAGTTTAAAGACCAGTTTAGTATTTTACGACCTCAAACTTTTTAGTTATATTGATTTGAGAACAGCAGAGTGCATGAATAGCATCTTGTGTACCTACAATATACATGGTAGGGTAAGGAAACATCTCAGACATTTAATACATCAGTTGAACTGTATATGCAGCATTCCCGTAGGTGAGGGGATTCGTACCCTTCAGCTGCTGTGGTGCGGGCGCTGCGGACCCTTAGTAGTCGCGGTACCTCTCACGTTACTAGAGGAATCTCGGAACATTCGAGCCCCTTCCTGATAGGGAGTTGTTCGGATTGGGTTGGGCTCGAGGGGGCAGTAGTTCCCGATACACGTGGGAGATCGGGTACGTCTCCGGAAGTGGTTGAGGGAAGTCATTAATATTCCCGCGTACTAGACAGCATAGCTAGTAGAAGGTGTGCTAGATCACCAGGAGGCCCCACCGATGTCATATCGGTAGCCTTCCCATTTTGGAGTTGGCGCACCTAAGTGGCGTATCCACTCCCAACCCGTCTTGAGTCCATAGGAACAGATGGGGGGGCCTTGTTAGTCTATAGGTCTTGCCCTATGGAGAACCCCACGGAGGCGCCGGGCGCCCTTTTGGGACAGCTCGGTAACTCCCTTGTTGAAGGAAGCCAGGGTCTACAGTGTAGGGTGTTAGTGCCCAGTTTATGCTCATAAAGCTTATAAGAATTTATGGAAAGTTGAAATCTCATTTCAAGCATTTTAAGATTAATACCGCAGTTGATTACCAGTGATAGTGTGAATCTTCTCAGTAGTTCACCTGTTATTATGTGAACTCCCATTGCTTGAGAGATGAAATATGCTTCCTAAATCATTCATCTGGAACTCTCAAAGCTGGTGTACCAGATATTCAAGAGTCCATCTTGTTAGAAATAATTCAGTTTCCATGTGCACGTTAATTTACATTGGCAACGCCAGAGGAGTTCTTGGCTATCTCTGGGAAAAGCTACCTATACTATCTACAGAGTTTAACTGCAACTATCTTCATATACAAAGAATGTTTACAACTCCTAGCGCGCTCAGCCTTTGTTTTGTTGCTTTATGTTGCTCTGAATACGGCGTGTTTTTATAGTTCAGTTTCTAAACAGTGTTTTGTTTTACACACTGTGATAAACTTGGAATTTGTAGATAATCAGCATATGAGACAATTGTGAGTTTCTGAGTACATCAAGTACAATTAGTTCTTTAGCGCAAAACAATTACTCTGCTGTGTTCAGTGACCGATCGCGAGGTTTTTGGAATCTTTGTGACTGTTGAACTTCTCTCAAGAGGCAGCTACGAACTCGGTGGATTCCATTTTAAGAAACCAAATAGATAAAGTAACTTGCGAAGAAATAATGTTATAATGCGACTAGGACGTCAGAAGCGGGACTACGGGCGCAAATCTAACAATGTATACACAACCTGTAAATGGCTATGCGGTTGCAGTATTAGAAATGTGCTTTTTAGCTTTTCGTGCCTTGTGTTTGGCTCTGAAGTGAGCTAAGCTAATCACTGGCGCGACAGTCCTAACAGGTCCAAGGCTCACCAACCGACTGCCGGCCACACGCACACTTCCACACGCCAGAGGTGGACGGTCATCCAACTGAGAGAGGGGAGGAGATGTGGTCAGCATCTCGGCATCCCCCACCCAGAATGTTGGTTTTCGTGACCAGGGCCGCTTACCTATTGTAAGCTCCTCACTTTCCTCACGATGCTGTGTGGGCACTGGTCCTATACCGGGGACCGAAAATCCGCACCCCATGGGTGGGATTGAAACCCGGTCACTTTCCGTTGCCAGGAACCAAGACATGCTGCCATAGCCCGCTACGTCACGGCGCAGGACTACCTCCGAAGTGAGTAATTGGACAAAAGTAGGATGTGCCGACTTGGTACATCTTAGTGAAAAGATAAAGAAGCACGGAAATTCACGCTGACATAAAAATACATGTATTCAGTTGGCCATATTTGTTCGTGTGAATATTAATGCTCAGCTTACAGACTGTCAGTAAAGCGACAAAGTAAGCAAGGTGATAGGAATAGATACATTCTTTCTAGGCTAATAGATTGTATAACATTTTGTGGGACGTTTGAGCTAGCACTCATTAGTAGTAGTGGTGGTAGCTAGTGTACATTTTAAATGTAGGTCCTGTGAACATCCACTTTTTTACTCCACGAGCCGCCACTGCTTACAACATTTTGTAGTCTCGGTTCCTAACCTCCTTCAACGTGTTGTTCTGTTTATTTATCGCTAAGCTATGACTGTAATGTATGTTACAAAACAGGATTCTTTTTCTATATTGGATATTCAGTAGTAGTAATAAGAAGCTGAAGATGTGAATTGAAGTTTTATCTCGATTAGCAAAAATAAAATAGAATAACCTTATAAAGAATATTTTGCACAAGAATGATTAGATAAGTTCATATTAATGTAACATAAAATGATTTTTTCTGTTTCATTTAAAGTTTGTTTAATTTATTGTTAATATCAATGGCATTCATTATGGTACTCTAAAAGTTAAATGTTGATACGCGAGCTCCTTCCCAAATAGAGTTGAAAGCTGTGCCTTCTGCGAGTACAGAGTTACTTACTAAGCCTAAAAGGATCCATAAGTTTGGGAGTTGTGCTCACTAGTAATGGACCGGTCAAGCTGGAACTGCTATATTTGGAACAATTGCAGTGGGCTATACAGAGCCATTAAGGTACTTAAAGGGCTTCTTGAGATGATTGAACGACGTGTGCCTTACCACCTGATGCTTCAATTTGTAGCACACGCGGCCCTAATGCGTTTAACGATCCCCCTTTCCCCTACCCACCACGTAAAAACCATAATGTAGCTGATGAATTACGTGTACGGCATACTCCTTTCGTCTTAGAAGTAAAGTGATTGCTTGCAGTGTAGCAACTGTTTATAACATTCTGAGTGATTGCTTAGCAACCAGCTTCATTATACAGGATGCTCAAAATACATCAACACACTTTGTGCTTTCATGGAAAATTTATTTTACAACCTAAAAGTGTACCTTGTTGTGGAATAAAATGATGTAGTGATTACTTGAAATGTTTTAACTGAAGCTTTCGCATCGATAGTGAGAGTCGCTACAGCTTCCGTAGTTCACACCAAAGTGGTCAATGTGACGTTGCACACATTGTTTAAATCACATCCCAAATTGTGTCTTTTTCAGTATACCTTAAGGGCAGCGGCATATGGTCTGTAGAGGTTGCAGGATGCGTTCTATCCACTGGCCTGATACATTTTGTTCCAAAAATGCCAGAACATTCGTGTAATTGTAGACTGGGACGGCATCTTGTTGCTAATAAAACCTGCTTTTACTCATCCTCCAACAGCAAAAAGTAACCGATGTGACCAGAGTAATTAAAGGGCGGGTACAAATGTAAAAAGGACAAATAAAACGTAATTTTGTGTGCATAAGACCACACTATAGAAGTGAAAATTTAAAAACTATTCATTATAAATTATTCTTAACAGTTATTTTAAAAAATTAATGTTGACACTCATTCTTGCGCAAAGAGGCCAGTTGCGAGCTAAACATTTCATGCCATATACTAAGTGTGATCGCAAATGAAAATACTCTGAAACAACTGATAGACCACGGACTTGCGACCGTGCGAAGAGGGTTACACATAAAGGACGCATAAGGGAGTAAAATCAAATCACGTCATATGCTGTTTTACATGTATTTTATTTTTATATTAAAATACATGCTATTTCACAATAATTTTTCATATTTTGTTTCTTGCTGATACATATTTTTCATTGCATATTTATTTTTAATAAAAGTACAAGGTCATACATATCTTATAAGATAATTATATGATATTCATTTGCTTATTTACATATTTTTTTAATATTCGGAAATGTTTGGTTAAGTATACATTTTACACATGTTATTACATATCAGTAAAAATACTGTGACTTTGTGGGTTCGTGAAATCAAAAAGTCCAATTGCACAAACTCAAAATGTTCTTTATTTTCACCGAATTACGGTTAGAACACTGACCGATTACATAAAATTACGTAGTGTTAGGTACTGCCACATACCGTCTTAATTTTCTCCATCGGTACAACGTTATCTACCTGTCTTTCTGTTTAATATGTTTAAGTTTGCACTTTTCCCTCTAACGGGGATCGGTACAGTAGAAACTTCAATTTCAGTGCATAAAGTAATCATGAGAACAAAAACACATTTCTATACTTACATATTGTTATCCCATATATCTCACACACTTTTTTCCAAAGCGTACCACAGATATTTTCCCCACAATCCACATACAGATTTTGTGGTAACGTTCTCAATGTTCTGGACATATTAGTTCAGTCATTTCATTCAATGTCCGATATGACTTAACGTTGGAGGACGTAAATAAAGAAATTGAACCCCCTGCCTTACCTTAATCCGCTTTGCCAGCTGTTAAAGCGGCACTTGTTTCGTCCGTTTTCAGCATTGATTAAGTAACCATCATAACTGGGAGTTTTATAGATATGGGAAAGTCTGTAGTTTCTCACTGTAAAAGCTTCTGGAGCGATTTCATGAATATTCCTTGTAAATCTATCTTAAATGAACTTATAAACAAAACGCCATAAATGGAGAAAAGATGCTCGATTTCTCACTTAAACTGAAGAAACACAGCTTTATTATGTACACACATAAATGTCTCAGGTAGTTAACTTCTTCCGGCACAAGGTTGCTCCTACACAACACTCCACTACTGTATCCTATGGAGCAAACTTTGAAAAACTATTCTGAGTCGCCGAAACATTCGCGTTTACCTCGGGTTTATTCTGCGATGCAGCACAAACAGGTTTCCCTTTAATCACAGTGCGTCCTCCTTGATAACAACACCTCAAAAAGACATGTTGAAAAATTCAAACACCGAACATATAAGAAATGCTACAGCCACTAAAAAGTAGTTTGAAATGAATTGTGCACTTTAAAGTAAATTATGCGATGAATTTAAGTGTATGTTTACCAGTTACACAAAACAATGGGAATTTAATTGCGAATAAAGAGGACTTCAAAGATTTGCAGAAAATTTAAGAGATATATTTACTAGCTATATACTTATCTCAAATATATAAGTAATAACATGTTATGTCTTAATAACAACCGTTTTTTTTTAATTAACCAAAATAAAAAGGGGTCTTTCACATAAATTATATGTCGAAGATACTGAGATGTGGATCCTTTTAAATAATGTTTTCTTTTGTTCTGGTATCTCAAAATATCTCTTTCGTGAAATCTGAGTGCCAATTTTGGACTGGTATGTACTGCTTCGCTGCATACTACAAGTAGGAGCCAGTGATGGTAACATTTACAACATAAATCATAAGAGCTTTTAACATTGTTGCATAAATTGTAGTTAGATAATGCATGTTGTTGCAGCCTCAGTTACAGTAGCTTCCGGCTACTAAAAATGGTTTAAAAAACTTTTCAATCTCTTGAATAAATTTGGACCACTAATTTTAGACTATGACACAAGATATGTTATTTTTATGGATAGAAACTGCTAAGTTTCCGTTCCTAATTGAACCGTTAATTTATATCACGATAAATAGTATAATCAAAATAGGCTGAAATTTTCACCAAGAGTAACATGTTGCTTTAATGTTATAAAATACGAAACAAATTCTACACATATAATAGATAACACATATATTCACTAGAGAAGCAAAATTCTTTTATCAGACTGAGCACTGAAAAATACAATGACATAGCAGGGATTTGAACGATGAATCTTTGTCTCCATACAGTTTCCCCAACCTCTGATCTTTAATGGGAGCATGCAACACATTAAATTTTCCAACATATTCCCTTGTTTCGCAGAAAGGCTAATGGAGATCTCATACGTCTTAGTTGCGACTTAAAACGATGTAACTCTTTAAGTCCCGGGTTTCATAGTAGAGACCGGTATTAGAGGATTTAATTGAAATTTTTAGAAACGGTTCTCTGTTCGAGTCCTGTTCCTAAGCAGAGTTGTATATGTATATCCAAACTGTAACTTAAGTGTTAGAGACAGTTATTAACTCATCAAAAGTGTTACCACCTCTGAAATTCCAGCAATAAACAACCAACATTGTTGACGAGCGTGCATAACACAAAATATAACAACAGGAAGTGGACGAGGTATCAGCAGCATCGTTGTACATTATAGTAAGGATATAAAGGGTGGATCCATTCTCTTTAAAATACGGGCCCAAATGACCTAGCTGTCGACAGGCCCTTAAACCGCACACACTCGCTTACTCTCTTTAATGTGAAGAGATTAGTTACGTCAAAAACACAAGAACAGTTTTAAAATGCTTATATTATAATAGGAAAGACTCTTGCGATCGATATGAAAAAATAATCTACAACTTTAATGTAAAGAGTGTAAACATGTAACATGAAATAGCACTTCGAATATGGATAATGGTAAGAAAACGTATTTTTTGCGACAATTTATTTATTATGTGATCTTTCTTGATACCTTTTGGTCTATCCCTTATGATTTAGATGTTATACGAAAATAAACCAATTTAAGTGAGAATGGAGACTTAACAGACTATCCGTAGAGCATTCAAGACATACATGTAGTTATTCATTTCGAGCAGTGCATTTTAAATCATGTTTGACAAGAAAACAAGGTAGGTAAAAAGTATGGAACAATGCCTGTAAGCCCGCCTCGGTAAGTCCCGAGTTCGAATCTCGGTCAGGTTGAGTTACCTGGATAAGGTTTTTTCCGGATTTTTCCTTATGCTGAAAGACGAATGTCAGGTTACCCCATGGACCCCGGGCTCATTTGAGCATCATTTCACCAATTTCATTCATCGTTTGCTATGACTTAACGTTGGAGGACGAAAATTAAAAATAATAAAAAAAGCCTCTAACCTTGCTGTTGCAACTTTATGAAGCGCTATTTTTAAAAAAAAAAAAACTGTGGATAGATAGATATTTATTTGTACAGTTTCCATTGCAGTTTCACTACAATGATTTCAACATCGTACATGCACGTATTATATGTACAAATACATGAAATAGTTGACCTTCTTACTAGCTGACTCAGGTCCCCTGGCCATAAGCCTTTGGTTTTCCTGAGCAGCTTGATGTCGTTTCCTCTTGAACTTCGCTTCTTTTACCCTAATCCACTTTTCTCTTAACTGATATAAGAATTCTCCTATACATGTATTTTTCTTTTTACTCATCTCCGTTAACATGCGTAACGCCACTACCCCTTTGCTCACACTCTCCCATTTTTATCCCATATTTTCCTCCTGCAATTGAAAAACTGTAAGATACCAAAATGATTGCTATGATTACAAGTAAAGTGTGTGAGGTTTTTGTGTGTGAGAATGTGTGTGTTAAATTACATTTCTTTTTTCTGGAGTCCCCCAGTCCTCAACTCTCACAGCATACAAACAAATATGCTTTCTAGCCGCAATTTTTTATAACTTTTTATTGATCGATCAGCAGTACAATGCTTTACAGATCAGAGTAAAAAGAATGTAACAGTACACTAAGAACAATAACACTCAGGGGTAGGCTAACAGGCCGCCTCCTTACTACATTAAGTTAGAACTCCAATAATACTCTCTGAGAAATTATGTCAATATTGAAGATGTAAGACAGACATCAAGCACTAGGATCACTCGAATCAGATGTATCACTTAGAAGCAGGTCCTGTGGTAGTCTCCTCTTCAAGCGTCAGGGCTGGCGCGTGCGGACGCCGATGTTATAATGCACAGCTCCTGGAACTTCTTACAGTGTGGAAAAGAAACAACGAGGGATCCTGCGAATGTAGTCGTGAAGAGGTAACAGTCCTAGTTCATGATGGAGCTGCTGATTACGGATGAACCATGGAGCGTTGGTAGCGATGCGCATGAAGCGATTCTGTATGACCTGAAGACGACGCAGATGACATGTGTGTGTGTGTGGCCCCCCACACTTGGCAGACATATGTAATAAGCGGACGAACGAGTGATTTGTAGAGTAACAATGAAGACTGTAGGCCGAGGCTGAAGCGGTGATGCAACAGAGGTGAGAGTTTTGAAAGTCGCCCGGAGGCCAGTGATATAAGACGAGCGATATGAGCATGCCAGGTCAGTCGAGAGTCCTAAAGCACTCCAAGGTATTTAACGGGAGTTGTAGTGGGGAGCCAAGGGACATTGTTCCTGTAGAGACACAACGGAGTAAGCGGAGTATATCGGCGAAGAGTGAAGATTTTAGCTTCGGTTTTCTGAGGGTTCAAAGAGATCCGCCAAGTGCTGAACCAATGAGTTAGGCGATCTAAAGAGAGCAGTACTACTTGTTGTGCGTGCTGGAGATTAACATGAGAATAATATAGTACTGTGTCATCAGCGTAAAGAGCTATAGAAGTTGGAGTTAAGTCAGGAATATCAGAAATGTATATATTAAATAGAGCCGGAGCCAAGATAGAACTCTGTGGGACACCTGCAGTAATAAACCGCAATTTAAATATATTATGACCTTACTGCTTGAGTTCTGAGCAAAGGTAAAGGCATTATTACTTTAAACTGAGTACGTTTTGAATTAAACAATACAGTAGGATACTTCAATATGTGACTCTGGATTGAATAAATAGAGACAAAGCTAAGCTATTAAGGATAACAGTGCTTACTTCATTGCAAAATATTCCCGAGAGTAATTAGTCTTTTGTACAGCTTACAGAACACAATAAATTGAAATAATTATGATGATCGGATGTGGTGATAGGAGGAGGACCCAAGAAGAGGTTTGTGTCTTGTTTAATGAAATGCATCCAGCACAAAGGATTACTCATGCTACGGTTAAAAAATGAAAAAATTCAATGAAACTGGAGGTATTAAAAATAAAGAAAAGTCTGGAAGGCAAACATGAGTCACAGATGGTGATAAGAGTTCTTGGTGTTTCATTATCAGTGGAAAAGACCCACATTCATCTATTCGCCAGACATTATAGAAGGCAGGGGGTGAACTAAAATAATGAATTTACAGGAAGATGGTTTGGAAGACAGGCAAGCTTTAAATGGCCGCCAAGTTCTCCTTAGACATTTTCTTGTAAGAATATTTAAAGTGGAGGGTTTACAAAGACCGACCAAGAGATCTTGAAGAGTTAGAGCGAACAATTGGGCAAGAAATGCAGCCGAAGAGGCGAACATTGCTTGAAACATTAACTAGTTTCAAAGACAGACTGCCCACCTCGGTAGCGTAGATGGTAGCGGTCTGCCTCACATTCAAGAGATCCCGAGTTCGAATCTCGGCAAAGATGTGTTACCTGTATAAGCTTTTACCGGGGTTTTCCATTATCTTTCAACGAATGTCGGATAACTCGAAGCTCGATGCACCCTGGACTCATTTGAGCATCATTTCATCCAATTCATTCACCGTCCGATATGACTTCACGTTGGAGGACGTAAATTACAAAGAAAGAACAAAGAAAAAAGACTGTTTATGGCAGTAAACGGAGGCCATTTTGAGCACATTTTGAAGTGAATTGATCATGTCTTACAACACAGAAGCATTAATTTGATTATGAATGTGTTTTCTTGGTTTGAATTTCATGTCCTGTAATGGCCCTTATAAATTTAAATTACAGTTCAAAAAAGCATCTATCTGTACGTTCTGAGACCTGAGGACAAAAATAATGGGGAAAAAAAGGAATTTGAAATTAAAAATATCAGCCCCATTTACAGTCATAGTAATATGAAAGCATGTTGATATCTTACAAATTTTCTGAAAGGAATATCACTTACAAAATTACAACCATTTTTTCAACATGTTTCATCAAAAAATTTAGCCTACACACGGCTAGTGAGTATTTCCATCAATTTACCTGAAAAACATAGTGGTTTAACTATGAAGCCTGAGACTTCAGTACTTATAGCATAGTAAGTCGCCACAAAAGATGCTTATCTCATAGCATATGAGAACCCCTAGTTGTCTACCGGGAAACATGCGAGTCAGTTGGAGAATTTAATGTCATGTCGGCACGTTGGCCATAGTAGCTCAATGGTTTAGAGCAATCGGATGGAGACAAGGAGATCCGTGGTTCAAATACCAGCTCTGGCATTGAATTTTTCAGTCTGACTTTACTCATACATATAACAAAGTTACAAGCAATGTTACATACCTTTTAATCATCCCGTAGAATAGAATATTAGTTTTTTATCTTTCTTCGTACATACATACATTCATTAAAACATTAAAAACAACAATCCCAACACATAATAACAAACTTCCTTTTTTTCTTGTTCCCAGCTAATATACTACCCGCTTATTTTAAATTTCGGCTTAATACACACAACCCCTGTTTTTCCATGTATTGATGACCCTCTGCTCTCATACGAGGGCTGTTCAATAAAGCATGATCATAATTTTTACGGTCATAATTTTTCTCACTAAAATTCAATCTTATTATATTCTGTTAGCTTAATGTGAAACAAACACGCCGCAGCAGTTTCATTGTTGGTACTCCTGGTTTCGGCCTGTGAGAACCAGGCAAGTTCAGTACCGCCTACCGCTGCAATGGAGGTAACATGCTGATAAAGTTGATGTTAGTGAAAGATCTGGAGTTTCTTTCAAACGTAATCACTGCTGATGAAGCTTGGCTACATCATTTTGATCCTGAGAAAGGCTCGGTGTGGAAATCTCCTTCATCACTAACCCCCCCCCCCCAAAAGCAAAAGTAGTTGCTTCTGATGGGAAAGTTATGGTCATCTCATTCTTTGATATTCATAAAATGGTTTATCAGCATGTTGCATGTGCACAGACATCAGTAACTAAACGATACTACGATTGACAATGTTGTTGCTGAGTATCCTACAAAAATCAACGTAAAGTGCATTCCTCACCCTCCCTATAGTCTGGATTTAGCCACATGTGATTTTTTTTTCTATTCCCTAACTTGAAGAAACGCCTTCGTGGGAGGCATTTTCCATCATCAGAAGCAGTGTTGAAAGCTCCGGAGAAGGTTTTGAAGGATCTCTCAAAATTGGTTACTAGCATGTCTTTGAAGATTGGCAGAAACGCTGGGACAAGTGCATTGCATTCAAGGGAGACTGTTTTGAGAAGGACCATCAAAATTATGAGGGTGAGTAAAGGTGCGTTGTCAAAAAAAGTTGTGATCACTCTTTATTGAACAGCTCTTGTACATCCCTTGCTCCTGTTTCTCCAAACTTGTTTCTGAACTAGGTATTCTTAAACATCCTTAACCATTTCTCTCTTACTTTCCACAGGTAATCACCTATATTTCTTAAATTATTTTCTGCTTTTACTTATTTTCTCCTTGAAACCATTAAGATCAGCACTCAAATTAATAGGTAGTTTGAACAGAGAGATTTTTATCAAGGTCATGCTGCTTCTTTGAAAATGTGAATATTAATAAGTTTACCCCTTATTTTACCTTAAAATAAGGTTACGCCTAATCACACGCTATAAGTTTTGTGGTGGAAAGAGTAAATTCTGACACTGCATTTTTTCTCCATCAAACAATAGGTAGGAAGAGAATGTAAAAGTACACTACGTGATAAGAATATCATGAAATTTTATAGTGCATGTGTCTTAATTTTTGGATGTAACTGTCTTCCCACAGAGAGTAGATTGCTCGAGTTGTAAATCACACATTCCTTTGTTAAATCTGCAGAGTGGAAATATCACAGGCTGTTATCGATTGTCGAAGGTGGAGCACTCTGGATTCAAAGAGGGTTTGAACCAATAAATGCTAAGAAACTTTGTCATATACTCCTCAAGAAGCTGCCCCTTCACTTACCGAGATATAACTGGTATCGTGAAATTCGAGGGTGGATTCCCTATAAGAGGAACTTCCCCTCCTCGATACTGCAAACGCTGCAGTTACACATGTGAAAAATCAATGAGTACAAGCTACTCCGAGTGCAACTGCATTTATATTTTACTGCGCTATTTTGTTTTGTATATAGTTTTATTGCTTTGTGTAAATTGTACAGAGTGAAGTGAATAGGAGCAAATGTAAATAAAACCAAAACCTCAATCTGTCATTATGATGAGTGCTGAATTGAAATGCTAACAACAGGAATGTTGTTTGTACTGTAAGTTCACTGGTGTATTGTTATCCACTTGCCTAAATGGGCGTAACCCAAACTTTAGGCACCTAAAGGAAGCGCCATATTTCCGACTAGGAACATAGTCCAGAAGCAAATACACATTCTTCTCCTGAATGAAACACTATAGAGTAGAAGTATGTTTCCAAAAAGGTTCTAAAAGTTTAAACCTCTGTAAGTGTTTAGTAACAACTATTGAACATGGGAGATTTAATTTTATTAAAAGTTTTTATATATATACATACATACAAGTGTTGTTCCATAAAGAATGATCACAATTTGTTTTGACAACGTACCGTTACTCGTCCTGATAATTTTGATGCTCCTTCTCAAAATAGTCTCCCCTGAATGCGATGCACCTGCCCCAGCGTTTCTGCCAGTCTTCAAAGACATTCTGGATACCATTTTTTGAGACATCCTTCAAAATCTCCTCAGCAGCCTTCACCACTGCTTCTGATGCCCGCCTCGGTAGTGTAGATGGTGGCGTGTCTGCCTCACGTACAAGAGGTCCCGAGTTCGAATCTCGGTCAGGGCGAGTTACCTGGATAAGATTTTTCCTGGGTTTTCTCCCACGAAGTTGTTTCTTCAAGCTAGAGAACAAAAGAGGTCACATGGGGCTAAATCTGGACTATAGGGAGGGTGAGAGATGCACTACATGTCGGTTTTTGCAAGATATTCAGCAACAACATTAGCAATATGTGGCCGCGCATTATCGTGGTGCAGCATCCAGCCTGCTTCAGGGGAATGTTGTCTTTTGTGCCTGATATGGACTTGCAATGTTTTCAGGACATCCCTGTAGTATTTTCCAGTTCCTTATGTGTGTACAGGTACAACATGCTGATAAACCATTCCATGAATATCAAAGAATGAGATGACCATAACTTTTCCAGCAGAAACAACAACTTCTGCTTTTTTGGGGGTTGGTGATAAAGGAGATTTCCACACTGAGCTTTGCTCTTCGCTCTCTGGATCAAAATGATGTAGCCAATTTTTATCAGCAGTGATTACGTATGAAAGAAACTGCGGATGTTCCCCTAACATCAAAGTTTACTGCATGCAGACTTGCACGCGAATGTCCTTTTGTTCGGGAATCAACAGATTTTGAACCCATCGCGCACAAACATGTCTCGTGTGTAATATTTCTGTCACCATTTCTCTGGAAAGTTCAGTATTTCAGAAAGTGATCTTAATATAATTCGTCGATCCTCTCTCACAATGGCAGCAGCAGTGTTGATGTTTTCTTCCGTAAGAGCACTAACTGGAGCACCGGGTCCACCTTCCTTTGAAATTGATTGTGTCTCATCTTTAAACTTTTTAAAGCACCTTCGAACTGTGATGTAGGGAAGAACAGAGTCTCCGCAGGCCTCCTGTAACATTGTATAGGCGTCAACTGAAGATTTGTTGAGACGAAAGCAGAATTTCAAAGCACATATTGTTCCTCGCGTGGTACCTTCATTGCAGCGGTAGGCGATACTGAACATGTCTGAACTTGCCTGGTTCTCACAGACGGGAACGAGGAGTTCTAACAATGAAACTACTACGGCGCGTTTGTTTCACATTAAGCTAACAGGATATAAGATTGAATTTTAGTGCGAAAAATCATGACCCTAAAAAATTATGATCATTCTTTATTGAACAGCCCTCGTATATTAATGGGTATTCTAATTCATGAGAAAACTAATAATGTTAGTGCACAGGTAGAACGCTAGATAAGTCGTCTCTCTCCTAGACGATCCCAGTGGACCACATGTGGGATTTGTGATGGCCAAAGCACCGTCTGGTGCGTCCAGTTTCCTCATCATACATTCCACCTGCTGCTCGTAATTACCCTTTATTTCATTCATTACATCGTCATTTCCTGTGAACCACTTCTTCACCCTCTTAAAAGGTACTGGGCTCTTCCCTCATCCTGGGTTACTCGCTCGAATTTAGAATTTCGCTGCTTAACAGTGTACGATTCCAGGCACCAATCTGCAAGTCCTCTATAAAAGGAATGTAAAACTGACATAGAAAGACAAAAAAGAAGACATTTAAGTAGCAAATTCAATTAAATCCTGTCTAAAACAACCAACAGCTACAAAATGGTAAGTGAAATAAACTTCTTGGCTTAACATATTTTAACCCTTTCCAGCCCAAAGGATCCAAATGGTCCCTCAAACTTTATTTAACATTTAGACAATATTCACGTAACCCCAATAGTTCCACATGGTGCCATGGCGTTTCTGAGTGTTTTCCTTGGAGACAGATGGCAGCATCAACCAGAGCATGCGAATATAAGGCTTCCTGTAGCTTCATATCCATTTGGAAGTGTAATGCACAGCTGTCAACTATTTTGCTTTTGAGATTTGCAATAATTTTGAGATAAGTGAATAGGAAACGTCGTCAAACTTCTACTGACTCAGAAAATGTACATTCTCCAAAGAAATATACTGTTTATCCAGTGCTAGATTTGATCAAATTGGTCACTGCCCACTGCATAAAAACAAGCACTGAAGGCCAAGTCCCGAATTTGTGAAGTGGCATCATGTCTCCTGTCTTGATGCACTGTTGGATGTACTGTTGCTCTGTATTGTAATAGTGGGCTCTTTGATCACCTCACTGGTCTTTTTAATGTTAACGATGTGAATTACATATCACATGCTATTTGTCCCCTTTAACTGCAATGGTCATATCGGCGGCCGTTCTCCTTTTTGGACATACCGAAGGTGTTAATTCTTTTTCTTTTTTCTTAATTTTACGTCCAACGTTAAGTCATATCGGACGGTGGATGGAATGGGTCAAATGATGCTCAAATGAGTCCGGGGTCCATGGAGCTTAGAGCTACCCGACATTCGTCTTTAAGGATAAGGGAAAACCCCGGAAAAACCTTATCCAGGTAACTCACCCTGACCGAGATTCGAATTCGGGACCTCTTGAACGTGAGGCAGACACACTACCATCTACGCTACCGAGGCGGGAAGGTGTTAACTCGTTATCTTTGGTTTTTAACCATTAGATCACGCACACATTTATACTGCCAGACTCTGGGGAAGATGGGAATTATCTTGGTCGAAGAAAGATCTCCACCCCCACCGCCGGGAATCAAACCCCTCTAGCACGGTAGGCAGGGGCTCCACCGACTGACCCATGGGGCTAGCCACATGCTATTTATATTTGACCAGTGAAGAGAATTCTTCCATATTGTGTTCTCCTGGGTCCATATGGAACTCACCTTAAGGAATCCTAATCCGGTGCTAGAATTTTCAAATTCAATGCATTTTGTAGTTTTGGGGAACATTTAGAAACCTAACATAACGAGATAACTTATTTTTATGTGGCATACTTTTAATTTGGGCTGGAAAGGGTTAACGAGTAAGTCGTACCAGACAACGAATACATGTGAAACTAGGCTCGGATGATTCCAAGTCACTTTACAAGCCAAGTTATTCATCTTGGTAAAAGAGGAGATTCCACGGCAGAAAATAAAAGGAAACCTTAATTCACCCAGGTTCTTAGCACTCTGCCAATTCCATATCAGCAGGCACGTCATGGTACGTTGCAGAATTGCACCAGCTTTTTGTTTTGGTAGCTGAGGTCTCAAATTCTTCCTCAAATTTTTGATAGCACACATTTTAAGATTCTGAAAATGTAAAACTTAAAAAATGATTTTAATTCTGGTAGCCTTTATAGTTAAACACACTTTTAGACCTTTTCACTTCATAATGCGTTTACGTCAAAATTAGTCATTAAAGATACAATCTTAATATGTTTTTTATAAGTACGCATTGATAGAAGACATTAAAATCAAAGAGTCGGTCCTCCTCTACATTTATGTATTAACCTATAATAAAGCAGTTTTTCATTAAAGTACATTCTTTCTTTAAATACATATGTAGCTGTTTAAAACTATGGCAAAGATTGTCCAGATAATTCGTTTATTTTGCCAAATTATTTGTTCACACTATATTGTCTGAAATTGAAGAAGGTATTTGAAAGATAACTAAAATGTGTCCTATTCTAGAAAACTTAAGAATTGTGAAGATAACCAAGAAGCTTTAGTCTCGAACTCAAAACATTGTTGGAAACTACAACGAACTGAAAAAGCAAAGTTAGAACTACTTACGAACAGCCATTGTAATATTGGTGCCGCAAATAGCTGCCGCTTTATAGTGAAAACACATCGAAAACAAAGCACCCATATTTCGGCTTTCTCCCATAAGGTTATCCCACCCATTTGGAGAAAATGATAAATGGAAATAATCATTTCTTTCACACTAACCGTGTGTAGGCTAAGGTTTGAATGAGTAGAGCCAGACTGAAAAATTCAGTGCCATAGCCGGGATTTGTACCACGGATCTCCCGCTCTCCGTGCGGTTGCTCTAACTATCTGAGCTACTATGGTCAACTGCCGACATGACATTAAATTCTCCAACTTACTCCTTGTTTTCCTGGTACCCCAATAGGGGTTCTAATATGCTATCAGACACGCTCCGTTTGGTGAAGAATTACTATACTGTAAGTAGTAAGTCCCAGGCTTCATAGCCATTCACTATGTTATTCAGGTAAATTAATGTAAATAATCATTTCTTTCATACTAGCCATGTATAGACTAAAGTTTGAACAAGTAGAGCCAGACTCATGCGTTTCTCGTAGCATATGAGAACTCCTAGTGGTCTACTGGGAAACATAAGAGTCAGCTGGAAAATTTAATGTAATGTCGGCATGTTGGCCATAGTAGCTCAGTAGGTTAGAGCAACCGCACGGAGAGCGGTAGATCCGTGGTTCAAATCCTGACTATGGCATTGAATTTTTCAATCTGGCTGTAATCATTCGAAAATTATAAAATTTAAGTTGTAAGAGGCGATGTTCCGTTGGACATCGGTTATTTGGAGGATATAATGAACTTCTCTCTGTACTAGAGCGAGAATTATCTGGACTCAAGACTACACTAAGAATAATTATCCTTGGTAAAATTAAAATTAAAGTGCATGTAGTGACGAGAAAATCAGTGATAGTTGCGTTTCATTTTTCTGTTGGAAACGGTCCTTCCAAGAAGAATAACTGATACCCTATACAGGGAGCAAATTTTATTAGTGAACTGTTTTAACTTTTAAATCATATTTTTCTTGTCAAACCTGGTTTATGAAACCTACACATGGTTTCTATTTTCACAACAGCAAAATCCCAGTTCGATCTGTAAGATCAATACAACAATGTTGCTTTTAGCTTGGGGATGTGAAGATCCAAAGATAACTTACGTCTTATCATTCAGACTGGACCCGATGGCTGGATTAACAAATATCATGATCAAAAGTACATTACGTTGATTTCACTTTCATTTACCCATGGCCAATATCTATATCGAAAAGCCAATATTGTTGTGCCGGATATGACAACTGCGTCTATTCCGGTATAGGTACCAGTGAGTGGTATGAGGCTTTCATTTTTACTTCCTGTGTTGCCCTGCTGTTTTTAATTCCACAGTGAAATGGCAATAATAAAAAAAGGAAGCAGGTTTTCATTTGCATTGTTATGGAGCCAATCTCGTTGCAGGAAGGCAGCAGTTTACCACAATGGGAAGCGAGAAACGTTGAGAAAAACCATTTCAAAGCAAGTGGGGGGGTGAAAACACCGCGATTTTCCTCGCCATAACTTAGTAACACCATTTCTTGGATGTTCTTCCCATGTTTCGCACTTCATACGATACAAAGGACCCACTGAAACGTTCCATTTAGTCACTTTTACTTGTTTCGCCTCTTCATGATAGCATCCAGGTAGATTTAGATAAGAAAAAACGCTTTATTCCGGTAATTCTGACAAAGATTGTCAGATTGGTGGTGACTGAACTTACAAGTATAGATCAGTTATAACAAGTAACCGCGCATCAAAGGGAGAGGGAATTTGGAGCAAAACGGACTCTCGAAAGGGGTACACAAAATTAATGGTTATATGAACTTTTTATATGAATTTATGATTATATTCTACTTAAGTTGCTTAATATCAAGGCGGCGACGTCTCCAACATATTCTATTGCATTGCTGCTTGTATCACAGCCTAGATTCAAATATCTGAATAGTACCCTGACAAACAGTACCCTGTTAAAAATACTATACCCGTAGGGGAGGTGATCCGTCCCCTTCAGCTGCCGTGGTGTGGGCACTGCGGACCCTTAGCACCCGTGGTACCTCTGACGTTACTAGAGGAACCTCGGGCCGAACTGCCGAGCCCCTCCCGTCGGGGAGTTGTTCGGATTGGGTTGGACTCGAGGGGGCAGTGTGTTCCCGACACCCATGTAAAACTGGATACCTCCGGCCAGGCTACGGCCACCCGGAGGGGGTAGAAGGTTGCGTCATAAGTCCCGAAACTAGCCTGCAGAGCTAGTAAAAGGTGTGCTAGGTCACCAGGTGGCCCCACCGAGGTTATTGGTAGTCTTCCCTGCGGGGTTGACGCGCGTAAGTGGCGTATCCACTTCCATCCCGTCTTGACGTTGTTGTCAACGGGGGGATTTTTAAGAAATCAGGTATTGCCCTATGGCAAGACCCTCGGAGTTATCCATCGCTCCCGGGTTGAAGGAGGCCAGGTTCTTCTTACTTTTGGGTAGATCCTCTGCACATAACTGTTAAAAACACAATACTGTTTATTATATATTGAAGTTTGTTTACAGTGGTAACACTGAAAATATTTATAAGATCAAATAACGATTAGTTTTAAAATTGCAAGTGACAATGGTCATATCGGCGGCCATTCTCCTTTGAAACATACCGATGGCGGTAACTCGCATTCGTTCAATTTTAATCATTAGATCACGCACACTTCCAGACTCTGAGGAAGATGGGGAATAATCTTGGTTGGAGAAAAATCTTCACCCCTACCGCCGGGAATCGAACTCGAGAGCACAAGATGGAAAAGGGCACGGCAGGCAGGTGCTCTATCGACTGAGCTACGGGACCAGCTTAAAATATTCTCCTTTAAGATTAAAATAATTTTGCACTCGATAAAAACAGTTGTTAAATCAATTTCCTGTGGTTAGAAAACAGCAGATCAAAAACGTTCATTAAAGTGAAATGAGAACCTTTATTTATCGAAATATAAAACCAGACGAGAAAAGTCAGTGCCATAAGTATGTTTTTCATCCTGATCTGCGTCCGGTTGCTTTAACCACTGAGCTACCATGGCACCATGCCAACACAATATTAACTTATCCAACTGACTCGCATTTTTCCTGGTAAACTGGTAAGAGATATCATGTGTATATGAGATAGCACCTTAATGCAACTTACAAAACTGGGCTGCATACTATATGCGCACGTTTTCTTGAGCGCTGGATTTACGGTGTGGTGCGCGCAGAGGGGAAGAGGAGAGATCTAACTCGCTTTTGTTTCTGCAATGTGATCAACCTAGGAAAATGCAATTTAGTCAATTGCGGTCAGCTAAGCGGAGATATGCGCCGAATTTATGAGATGTGTGGACAAACAATAAATTGAACTCCATCCGATAAGTTGTATGCTTATATATTTACTGTGTTATGAAACACATAAAAGTATAAAAAAAAATATTACGACAGCTATAAACATTCACTCGCTTTGTGATTCTTCGATTTACGAGTCTGTTGCGTCATTTCATCCCTGGTATCCTCTGAAATGTTGATGATAATTTCGTCAATTGCATTTTCTATTACACCATCGTTTCTACAATATCGCATTTCCAGCTCTTGGTCCTTCTTGCGGTATCGTTCCCAATCCGTTACTATTTTAGCAAGTTACCGCAGATTTGTGGCTCTCCAGTTAACATGACGTCCTTTGAAAACATTGTTAATTTTGCCCACGCCACCTAAACTGCATTACCTGTTTTACGGAGGTAGACTAATAGTGTGTCCCCTTTCGAGAACCATAACATCCACAACATACTACGTCTTTCTCTTAGATTTGTTGCAAACTGGTTAGCTAATAGTTAACCTCAAAATTGCTCAAAATGAAACGACGCACATCTGAAAGCTTAGCATGTTAGTCACTAGATGGCGGAGTGTATATATAGCCCATTTCATGTTTCAAAGTTGTAATATGTGTTTAAGGAATCAGGCGAAACCTACCGAATGAGGACTTGGCGCTCGAACGCTCAAGAAATCTTGCGCATATAGTATTTTATAAGACAATGGAACTTCATTGCTCATTCACACTAGCCTTATGTAGAAGGTGTATATACGAGGCATGATTTTTAAGTCAGTACCGTTTTGCGGTTCCGCCGCCGCAACACTACCGTCGTCGTTCTGCGCATGCGCGCTGGTTACCTACATCTCTTGTCTACGCACTGACGCCATTACAGTCTGATTCTTCATTGTATACGTTGGTTACTGAGTGTTTAGGATACCTCCGACAATCGTGAGTCCCGCCGATTGTGAAGTACAGGCTGTTATACGATTTCTTAGTGCTAAAGGCGTAAAACCGATCGATATTCATCGTGAGATCTGTGAAGTTTACGGACAAAACATTATGAGTGATAGAATGGTAAGGAAACGGGTGAGAGCATTTAAAGATGGCCGCACAAATGTGCATGATGAACGGACTGGGCATCCTTCGGTCGTTACTGAAGATTTGGTGCAGAAAGTGGGCGAAAAGTTGAGAGAAAACAGACGCTTTACAATTCCATCATTATGCGACTATTTTCCTCAATATTCTCATAGTATTTTGTATCACATTGTGACCGAGAACTTGAAGTTCCGGAAATTGCGTTCACGTTGGGTTCCGAAAATGTTGACGGATTTGCACAAAACCAACGTTTGGGCAGTGCATTGACTTTCCTTGAGCGGTACCACAATTAAGGTGAAGATTTTTTAGACCAAATTGTTACTGGTGACGAAACATCGGTGGCTTACGTCACACCAGAATCGGAACAACAATCCATGGAATGGCGACATTCATCATCACCCACAAAAGTGAAGTTTAAGCAAACAATTGCTGCCCGGAAAATCATGTGCAAAGTTTTTTTTTGGGACAGAAAAGGAGTATTGCTAGTAGAGTTTCTGCCTCGTAATGAGACAATCAATGCAGCGCCTTATTGTTAGACATTGAACAATCTGCACCGTGCAATCCAGAACAAAAGAAATGGCAAGTTGAGTAAGGGTATCGTTTTGCTGCATGACAATTCCCGTCCACATGTGGCTAATCGGACCAAAGATCACATCAAATCTGTTCAATGGGAAACTCTAGATCATCCTCTATATAGCCCTGATCTGGCGCCCAGCGACTACCATTTGTTCCTGCACTTGAAGAAACATCTGGACGGTCAGCGTCTTCAAGACGATAACGAAGTCAAAACAGTTGTGATACAGTGGTTAACACGTCAGGCGGCAGAATTTTATGAGGAGGGTATTCAAAAACTGGTGCCACGTTATGACAAGTGCCTCAATATTCACGGAAATGATGTAGAAAAGTAGATTAATATACAGGCTTTCATGTAAATTAAAATTATTACGATATCTATGCACGTATTTTTTTAATTCCAAAACGGTACTGACTTAAAAAACATGCCTAGTATATAATGTTTGCAAAATCTGAGGGGCATTTAAGTGAAGCAGGCAGCTTTCGCTACAAAAGCATCGTATGTCTAGAGACACGCTATACACTTGAGTTTTCAACTATTTCCAAAGGTACGTCACACAGAATATATCGAAGATGATGCAGTTATTTTCCATACTCTCAATATTTGATTATTTTAATTTATGTTTATTTACAGTATTTCATTTATCCTTTTACTTCTTTCTTGTATGTACTTATCCGCAAGTCTATATCTTCCTCCATATTTCCTAAAACGTAGCACGTAAACAAAGTGTTTATGCCCGCCTCGGTAGCGTAGACGGTAGCGTGTCTGCCTCACGTTCAAGAGGTCTCGAGTTCGAATCTCGGTCAGGGTGAGTTAGCTGGATAAGGTTTTTTTTCGGAGTTTTCCCCTAATTTGAAAGACGAATGTCGGATAACTCTAAGCTCTATGGACCTTGGGCTCATTTAAGCATCATTTCACCCAATCCATTGATCGTCCGACATGACTTATTTTTGGAGGACGTAAATTACAAGAAAACAAATGGTTATTATGTATTTACTAATAAAATGTGCTCATAAGGTATTGCATCTAATAAATCGCTTACTATATATTTACGCTTCTATATCACTAAGGCAATAGTTGCAAGTTTTGATACTTACAGAGTAACTACACGGTGGAAAGTATCTACTTCTATGTTCCAGTGTTACACAGAGTGGGACAGCAGCAGATTACGGTAATACGCCACTTGCGCAATTTGCATCGATTGTTAGAGGAAAATAAAATTAAACTCAGTCGATTGTACCAGAACCCTTTGTCTCCATTAACGACATTGTCGAAGAAGTATTGTGTTTAGAGGATAAGGCGTGACCTTTAACCGAGGGAAGTTTGTAGGAGTTCCCGAGGGAAGCTCGGCTAGTTAATATAGTGTTATAATTCAGTGCTAGTCTTTACTCCCTACGGAAATACCAGCAGGAAATGATTTATTTCCAGAAACCTGCAAGCTGTTGCCCCGTCCTTAGCGTTCATTAAAGTGAAGTTCATACACAGGGGACCGCGACACTTATACTTGCAAATAAACACTTTGTCTATATATTTTTATTACTGTCAGTAAGCTAGGAATCCATTTCACCCCACTAACGTTATTAATTTTTCTTGAACTCTATAAAAATACAGCTCATTAGTGTAAAGCAAATATTGTCTGTAATTAAGTTGC
>CM060947.1:219285045-219339109 GCA_030765055.1 Mantis religiosa | reverse complement strand
CGTGCTTAAGCGTGCGGAAAACACCGAGAGAGACTGTCCGTGAAAAAATATTATAATGTGTTCAAGAACCTCTCACGAGGGTGAAAACAACAATTTATAACAAGTGCCTGCATGCGCGTGCACGCGCGTGTGTGTGGATCCGAACATACACAGAACACGAGCGGCATTTCTATGTAGTTGAGGAAATGTATTTCTTAGAAAATGTGAATAGAAATTACTCAAACTAATTCTATTTTGGAATTTATTTTTCATTTGACGATTTCATCAGATGGAATATTATCAACAACTGTAGAGTAAGGGTCAGCAAATATTGGAAAATTGGCTCTAATTTGAAGCTGATTTTCCATATAATTCGAAAAATTTATTAAAATTCCATATATGGAAATGTAGTACAAACCTGGCCCTCTGAAGTTGATGAAAGAGGTTAAATCAAGATGGCTTTGTTTGTTACGTATTAGACTGCATAGAAATTCAAAATCTGACGCCAAGTCAATGAAATTTAAGTATTGGTCCCTTAGTAACCAGACATGGCAAAATTAAGCAAATGTTGTTACAAAGCATTGACTGTGTAAAGATACAGGGAGAAAATAAAATCTTATAAAAATAAGTGAAGCAGTGCTTTATGATCAATTTTGGTTACTACCATTCACCATTCCGTTGCTGGCGTGGTACCACAGCCCTGGATTAAAGATCACATCGCTCAATCGACGAAGCTACCGGCAATTTATCCGGACTACTTCATCGCAGTAACGGTGAAGCTGAAGGCATCTTCACTTCTTTATCCCGAGGAAGGTAAGTCGCCTCACCGAGGGATTGTAATACGAGAACGTATTGCAAATTGCACCAAGTCTTGAAAGCTTTTTTGAAATTCTTGGTTCAACTCTCTTAATATTTGACCATATTCTTGCAGGTCCATGACCTGAACAAACTGCTGAACTGTTGAGAGCTTTGGGAAATGTACCAAGTTCTTTGAGGTTAACTACCTTTCCCATTGGGACAGCTTCATTTTGAATGCTCTGATACTCAGTTTCTATAAAATAGAAACACTTCCCATGAAGGCATAAATGTAGGAGTAGATGTCCTACGTGTTACATTACATTCTCCAACTGACATTATGTTTACGAATACAAACCGCAAGAGACGAGACAACACTGCTGTCCAATTCCACGTCTTGTCTCAAACACAAGTCGCACGGCATTCGTGGCAGTGCACAGTGCTACGTCATTTGCTCTAGCACAAAATAGATCCACTTGGTGACCGCTGCCTTAAACTATAGCGTATCAACGTAACGCCGTAACACAACTTTTAGAGCGAGAAAAGTGCGCAGCGAGATTGGAAATATTTCGTTACTAGATTGCATTTGTTATCGTTTATTTGATACATTCAAGTAATGAACGGGGTGAGTAAATACCGCAATTCAACTTCCGAGATATTTAAATATGAGCTTCAACATTTTACTTCCATTTGTTGCCACTTGGTACTTCCCGATTACGTTGTTCACTGAGATGAAGCGATGGTCTCCCATTCATCCAATTAGTATTGCATGTTCACGCGTGAACTTAATATGGCAAGGTGCTCAGTTCCTCTGAGTAGTGTACAGAAATATAAGCGCGGAAAGCCTTTAAGAAGTGATGTAACGGCTATTGTATTAAACGTGTTTACCTTTTAGCTTTCAAGGGCGCCGGGGTAGTTCCAGGCTCCCGTGCAAAGGGACCAGAGTTCGATTCCCAGCTCTGGGGTTGGCGATTTTAAGTCGCCCCTATCCACGCCTTCACCTCTGTCTAGTACATGTGAAGTGTCCCCTATTGCCCAAAATGGTTCGGAGTTCACGTTATAAGCTGTAGGTCCTCTCGCCTCACTGTCATCTTCACCAACACCCTACCATTGGAAGTAATGGTCACATCCTCTAGGTGCCTCCACCTGAGGAAATGGGTCCGGTCATCACGTGGTAGGGCGAGGTTACCCCGAAGGCCAAGGCTGCTGTGTGGGGAGTGTTGGTAACCAACCACCTTTTACCTTTCAACGTTGACATCTGGCTCTGAAAGACTTAACTAAACTCTGTGTGAGAACCGAAATTAAACAAATAGTAACTGTAAAAACCCCTAAAAAGGAAAGGAAAAGGCCATTTAGTGCTTATGGGGAAATGGATGATCTTGTTAAAAGTGCCGTTCCCATAGTTTATATACACAGGCCAATGAACTACTCCGAAAAAATTGCAGAGGAAGTAGAAATATCTTAAGCAAGTAATTTGAGATAGGAGACTTAAATATGAGACATATTTGGTTCAAATATGGATGTTATGGCTATAAGTTTCTGAAGTGAAAGTACGCCACTGCAAATGATGAAACCACTTGAATACACAGTACACGAAAATGAAGAGTCAGGTGAAAGGAAACGGGTTCGAGTCTCCTGTACTTTAGCATTTTTGTTTTCTTTATTTGGTTGGCTTTTTAATATTATGTCTAAGCTTTTAATTCTTGTATAAAAGTATGCATTTTACGGAGTAATTTCACCTTGTCAGCGCAGTTAATTACAATTCTTTCTAACAAAGGTTGAATCCTGCTTAATACTTTTACATGGTGTATGTCTAAATGGGAGGTGGTTTAAAGTGTGAACGAACTTGCATAAAATAAATAAAATACACTCCTGGAAATGGAAATAAGAACACATTGACGCCGGTGTGTCAGAACCACCATACTTGCTCCGGACACTGCGAGAGGGCTGCACAATCAATGATCACACGCACGGCACAGCGGACACACCAGGAACAGCGGTGTTGGCCGTCGAATGGCGCTATCTGTGCAGCGTTTGGGCACCACCGCCGTTGGTGTCAGCTAGTTTGCCGTGGCATACGGAGCTCCATCGCAGTCTTTAACACTGGTAGCATGCCGCGACAGCGTGGACGTGAACCGTATGCGCAGTAGACGGACTTTGAGTGAGGGTGTATAGTGGGCATGCGGGAGGCCGGGTGGACGTACCGCCGAATTGTTCAACACGTGGGGCGTCAGGTCTCCACAGTACATCGATGTTGTCGCCAGTGTTCGGCGGAAGGTGCACGTGCCCATCGACCTGGGACCGGACCGCAGCGACGCACGGATGCACGCCAAGACCGTCGGATACTACGCAGTGCCGTAGGGGACCCCACCGCCACTTCCCAGCAAATTAGGGACACTGTTGCTCCTGGGGTTCGGCAAGGACCATTCGCAACCGTCTCCATGAAGCGGGCTACGGTCCCGCGCACCGTTAGACCGTTTTCCGCTCACGCCCCAACATCGTGCAGCCCACCTCCAGTAGTGTCGCGACAGGCGTGAATGGAGGGACGAATGGAGACGTGTCGTCTTCAGCGGTGAGAGTCGCTTCTGCCTTGGTGCCAATGATGGTCGTATGCGTATTTGGCTCCATGCAGGTGAGCGCCACAATCAGGACTGCATACTACCGAGGCACACACAGGGCCAACACCCGGCATCATGGTGCGGGGAGCGATCTGCTACACTGGCCGTACACCTCTGGTGATCGTAGAGGGTCACTGAATAGTGCACGGTACATCCAAACCGTCATCGAACCCATCGTTCTACCATTTCTAGACCGGCAAGGGAACTTGCTGTTCCAACAGGACAATGCACGTCCACTTGTATCCCGTGTCACCCAACGTGCTCTAGAAGGTGTAAGTCAACTAAGCTGGCCAGCAAGATCTCCGGATCTGTCCCCCATTGAGCATGTTTGGGACTGGATGAAACGTCGTCTCACGCGGTCTGCACGTCCATCACGAACGCTGGTCCAACTGAGGCGCCAGCTGGAAATGGCATGAGAAGCCGTTCCACAGGACTACATCCAGCATCTCTACGATCGTCTCCATGGGAGAATAGCAGCCTGCATTGCTGCGAAAGGTGGATATACATGGTACTAGTGCCGATATTGTGCATGCTCTGTTGCCTGTGTCTATGTGCCTATGGTTCTGTCAGTGTGATCATGTGATGTATCTGATCCCAGGAATGTGTCAATAAAGTTTCCTCTTGCTGGGACAATGAATTCACGGTGTTCTTATTTCAATTTCCAGGAGTGTATTTTGCATCAAGTCTCTATGAGTGCTGGAAATGGTCACCAGTGTGATACAAAGCTGACAGCGGCGAAAGAAAAACGGTCGTACTGTCCAAAATTCTTTTTGTGTGGCGAACAACTTCACATGCTACTATAATTCGGGTAGCTAGGTCCTCTTCTGAGGTACGCATTAAAAAGACGAAGAAAAAAATGACATGACAGGAAACAAACCAATGACCTTGGTAATGCCACTTTTCGTCATTGACGATTGAGGCACCAGTACAGTTACAGAAATACTACTAGGGTGGGCTATACGATGCAAGAGAACATTAATCGCTGTTCAGTGTCGCACTGGCAGGTGATCAGTTCGGGATTTGAGATGTCTTTGGAGCATTAAATCTTGAGAACGCCGATAAAGAGCTACCAAAGATCGATATTTTATACTCGGGAAGCAGTTTTAAAGTCACTCTAATGGTATAATGTCACCCACCTTGTTTAAATATCAACGTGTTTAAATATCAGCGTCTGATGGCAATTATGTTTAACACAATTAACTACGTTATGTTTGGCAGCAGACCATGCATTGTCTATTTTAACTTACCTTTGTTAGTCACGTCTACAATTGCTAAACGTGTCTCGGTGTAGTTCATTAAAACCCTGTATACATAAACGACTTTTCTTGTTGTAATTTACGTCCTCCAACGTTAAGTCATATCGGATGATGAGTGGAATGCGTGGATGTATGCTCAAATGAGCCCGGGATCCACAGAGCTAATAGTTACCCGACATTCGTCTTTGAAGATAAGGGAAAACACCGGAAAAAACCTTATCCAGGTAACTCACCCTGACCAAGATTTAAACTCGGGGCCTCTTGAACTTGAGGCAGACATGCTAACATCTACGCTACCGAGGCGGGCATAAACGACTCTCTTGTTATAGCTAAGGTATTTAGTATGTTTCACTCAAAAAATTATATTGTATAACTTTTCTTATATAATAAGTAATTTGTTGATTTAATTTATGTAGTAAATATGAGCCGAATGCTTTTCTAGTCCTGCACTGCTAAAGTGAAAGATGCTTGCTATAACAGTAACACGTAAACAGCTGACGGCAGAGAACGTCAACGCCTGTTTGCCAGAGGAATAGTACAATGTTTATTTAGAAAATAAGTAGTGAAAAAGTAAACTCTTTAGGACCGGAGGGGCTATAGTTGTCACATGTTAACCAATGGAGGACGACATCTCGCGCATTGCAGCTATATATAACTTCATATTCACACTAACATACTCAAGAGGAAGAGGGATAAATTAAAGGAGCCACAGGAAGCTTTATAAAGAGTAGGAGTCACTATCACTTCTAGGCTCAAAGACACTTCCCACTGTTACTATTGCCTGTTAACAAGTAGTAATCTTTCCTTTGAGCAAAGGTCTGTGTCATCTATCCCGCACCACCACACACCCTGAAATCTAGAGGTACTACTGAAACTTAAGAAGGAAACAATGGGAAGGATACGATGACAGATAAACTCGCTGGCTTTCCCCTACCGAAGACTCCAACTGGGAGGTAGGCGGGAGTTGAATTCTGGATCTCCTGAATACCAGCCTCACACCTCACACTTTTCCTTAAATTTATCACCAGTCCATAAAAGCAAATGATGTAAGTTGACTAAACGCTACACACTACACACATACATACATACACACCAATACACACACACACACACACACACACACACACACACACACACACACACACACACACACACACACTCACACACACAGTTTATGGGCAAAATCTCTCTTTTTTGGTTAATTCGACATAATGATACGTTATTAAGGTCATAAAGCTCGAAAGTAATATGTTGTTTAGGACTGAGTAGCACAAACATCGTTAGTTTACTTAACAACAGGCAGCACCGTGTGTTTTGACTTACAGGGGAATACTTTATGTGGGCGTCTCACCTTAACTGCCACGTGGAACGGCGGTTAAAAGCAGGAGCGCCGCGACGCTCCTCCCAAAATATATGTATGTCGCCGTTGTTTGAAAATGTCCCTTAGGAAAACGCTCGTAAAGTAAGTTTACATGTTAGAAGTGGGACCGAGAAATTACGGGGTAAGTTATTCTGAGCTCGTACTGGATGCACGGGGACGCCGGGGATACAAAAATCCCACTCTAACACTCCTGGATTATGGTAATTATGTGACATATATCTACGTCATTATCACTCTTCGAAAATATGATGATCAGATATTGAAAGACCATTTAAACATCTAAAAATATACAAATTGAATTATATATTTTTGTGCCAAGTGTTATCTATGATGGTTTGAAAACATATGCTGTTGTGTAGAAATTCCTAGCATTACTATTATTTAAGGGAGGTTTTATTTTTCTCATAATAGCAAAATTTTATACCACTTTCATGCAAACAAGTGCCTGCTTTTCCCTGGTGCCTTCTAAGTTATCACTCATTATTCCAGTATTAGTTCAGTACAAGAAAGTTCAATAATTACAACAAACATTGCTAGAGTTCCTTGAGATATCGAATACGGAGGAATAATGGTACACCAGCGGTTAGGTACTGTACGGCCAATTAAATTACGAGGGTTGTTCAATAAAGAATGAACATAATTTTTACGGTCATAATTTTTCGCACTAAACTTGATTCTTATTATATTCTGTTACCTTAATGTGAAACAAACACGCCGTAGTAGTTTCATTGTTGGTACTCCTGATTCCCGCCTGTGGTTGCTTCTGCTGGGAAAGTTATGGTCATCTCATTCTTTGATATTCATGGAATAGTTTATCAGCATGTTGTACCTACACACGTATCAGTAACTGGATAATACTACAGGGATGTCCTGAAAACACTGCAAGTCCATATCGGGCGCCAAATACCACACTTCCATGAAGCAGGCTGGATGCTGCATCTGGATAGTGCGCGGCCGCATATTGCCAATGTTGTTGCTGAATATCTTGCAAAAATCAACGTGAAGTGCATCCTTCACCCTCCCTATAGTCCGGATTTAACCCCATATTTACGAGGTACGTCCAGAAAGAAAGTTCTGTTTGATAATAAAATTAAATTGTGTACAGATACTGAAAAATTATTTGTTCCACAAGATTCTACAACTCTTAAGTACTTTTCCACATAACTTCTGAAATTTTTCAGGCTTTTGTCATAGCGAGGCACAAGTTTTTGTATAACTTCTTCATAGAAGTTTGCCGCCTGTGTCTTCAACCAGTTGGAAACATTTTCTTTCAGCTCTTCGTCATTGTTGAAGTGTTGACCGCCAAGGAACGATTTGAGATGTAAAAACAGATGAAAGTCGCTAGGAGGGAGGTAAGGACTGCACGGGGGTGGTCAAACACGTCACAGCCAAATCCTGTAGGATGGTTTTCGTCGCATTTGCAGTGTGTGGTCGTGCGTTGTCGTGAAGAAACTCAGCATCTTTTGACATCGCATATTTTTCGATAAATTTCAATAGGTTTCACTTTCTTAGCATTCAGAAAACGAATTATAAAGCTGATTTCACAAGCGGCGGGATTTTCAATCAACGCCGACATTGTAAACAAGTACAACAAAGCGTACGTGGCTGACAGCGATCTCAGCACGTTCCTTCTCCTTGATACAGAGCGTCTACCGTGCATGTGCGTAACTGCGATCGCAGCGCTGCAGCGGAGATAAATTGAAACAGAACTTAATTTCTGGATGCCCCTTGTATTATATTTACATATTTATATATGCATATGTATGTGTGTACTGTATATAGGGCAGTCCTCAAACCGCTCAACTTATTTTTGTAAGGGTATCACAACTGAAAGATCCTGCTCTATCTATGAACATGGGTTAAATACTTCCAACTTCAGTTAATAAGGTAGTAAAACATTAAACAGTATTTAAAAAGCCTATGAGCTGGAATACCAATACATTGGTGTTATAGAACAACATACTTCGAACAAGGATCTGACTTTTCATTCGAAATACTTTGAGTAAAAAATAGATGTTATTTCCACACAGAAAATGTATGTGGAGTATGTGAACGTCATCAATATTTAATTCTATGACTTATCAACTCAGAAAACAAAACGTAGCAAAATAAAATACAATGAATCTTTCATGTTATGACAGACGCTAAAGTGTTACTCATGTAGGAATTTTTGCTTTGTTTCCTTCATTCGTATCTTTTTGTTAAGGTTGTTTGAAGATCGTGCCAAATAATTGAATACATAATGTCGCGCGAGCGCTGGAACACCCTGTGGAAGCAGCTGGGAGCGGAAGACAGGGGAGGTTCGTGTTAGCCACACCTCCCCCTCGTCTGTCTTATAGTGGTGACAGGCGGTGGTCGGGAGAAAAACATGATTGCGCCGTCTGTTTCTCTTACACCTGGTTCTCGATCTTTCCTTTACTGGAACATTCCTGTGGACACTGGAAGGCGGCGATATTCCTATAAAAAGGGACTGCCGGAGCGAAGTGGAGTCAGTTTGTTGGTTAGTGAGTGTGAGTGAGGAGACAGTCGCAGTTCTTGGTGTAAGAGTTAGTCAGTGACGTGTTAATGAACGAAAAGATTGTGCAACGGAAGACTGTACGAACTGTGTATGTGTATCGGAGAATTGTCCGTAATTACTAGTGCAAGTGAAATTGTAACGGACGAACTGGTGAATCGTAATTGTGTGCATTACGTAATTTTGTGTAATTGGCAAGTATTTAACTGTAAGTCGGTGGAAATAAAGAACATTTTTGAGTGGTGAAACTGGACTTTTCATTTCACGAACCCACAAAGTCACAATAAGTAATCATTAAATCTATAAGCAACTTTTTTCTTTAATTTACGTCCTCCAACGTTAAGTCATATCGGATGATGAATGGAATGGGTGAAATGATGCTCAAATGAGCCCAGGGTCCATAGAGCTTAGAGTTACCCGACATTGGTATTTCAGGAGAAACGGGAAAACCCCGGAAAAAACCTTATCCAGGTAACTCGCCCTGACCGAGATTCGAACTCAGGACCTCTTGAACGTGAGGAAGACATGCTACCACCACGGTACCGAGGCAGGCTCTAAAAGCAATGACGTTTTATAGCTAACTACTTGACCCGGAGAAATTCATACCGCTAACAAAAGTTGTCAGAACTTATCTGTATAGATAAAACAAATTCGGATTAATGGAAATTAGTTGTTCTTTCACACAGGCCATGTGTAGGCTAATGTATGGAAAGATAGAGTCAGAGTGAAAAAAATTCAATGGCATAGCCGGGATTTGAACCACGGATCTTCTGGTTGCCGTCCAGCCTCGCTAACCCTTAAGCTACTATGGCCAACGTGCCGACATGACATTAAATTCTCCAACTTGAGAACTCCTAGTGGTTTACCGGGAAAAACACGAGTCCGGTGGAGAATTTAATGTCATGTCGGCACGTTAGCCATAGTAGCGCAAGGGTTAGCGCGGCTGGACGGCAACCAGAAGTTCCGTGGTTCAAATCCCGGCTATGGCATTGAATTTTTCAGTTTGACTCTATTTTTCCAAATTCGTATTAGTAATATGTTTTGCAATCGGGGGGGGGGGTGAAGTTTAAACACAACACAGTTACAGTTAAGTCAATAAATTTAAAGACAATACATTGTCTTTCTTATATAAATATATAAAGATGGTGCTTTTCTGACGCGCGAATACGTGCATGAGAGAAACAAGGAAATTCCAAGTTGATTCCACAAACGTCGAACCAATGTCCTTGCGATTTATTAATGGGCATCGCAAAGCCCAAACGCACGGGAAATTGTAGAAGCGTAAAATCAAAAGCTAAATCCATTGCATTCATCGGAATACGCGGGGTCAAAATATCCTGTCCATGATGATTGTTGCCTCGATGACGTTATTCATTAGCTTTTTACTCTATCTTGTTTCACTGCACAGTCATGATTGGTTAATGTTAAGCAGCATGATCACAACTGATCCTGCTTTTAATTTCAAATTACAACGTGGGAGTCCAGAAAATTCTTATAAATTTTAAAACTCTATGGAATAGTTGTTACGTCATCCTGGTTTACAACTGTATCAGATGATTTGTACGAAAACATCTCCTCGGGAAGAAATGGACACTGTAAAATGCAATTCCGATTTACTAGAAAAGTATTAGCATTAGCTGCATCTCGCTGTTCATCATTGCGGTCAGCACGTTACATAGCTCGTCGCACATTTGACTGGCTTCGGTGACCTAAGTCAGGTCCTCTTCTCCTTGACATAGTAGAAAGGTTTCCGCGAACTTCGCAGTCACAAAGGAATTTAATTCATTTTATTTCAGTTCAATTCATATTCACGAATTCACTTGCACAAATTATAAAGAAGGTATCCAAGGATTCACCAATATTTGACAACAATTGTATGTGGTCAAATATTTAGTGTTACAGAGCGCTCAGAAATTAATTTTGTGGTAATCTTCGAAAGGGTCAGTATTATACATAGAAAATATTCAGTCTTGATAAACGATAAACGTTATTTAATAAAATATGGTACGTGAAATATCTTTGAAGATTTAGGCAAGGAATTGAATATCTTTCTACTTAGTAATGTTTTTGTTTGTCGAAAATAAAAGGTGTGTGTGCTCCATAAAAGTTTGCGTATGCACTTTTATATTTAGTTAATAATTCGGTTCCAATATCTGTCACCTTTTAAACCTTCATTGGACTTGGGCCCGTTCTCGAGTTTTTGTGACACACGCACGCACACACACAGATATATATAACACTGATTGCAAACTATAATTATTTTCTAAATAAATATGGTAACAAAGATAAGGTAAATATTTTAAAATTCAAGCTACTGTAATTATCTAAAAATTATTAGACTACTATGGTCGATGATTTTCCAGCTATCTAGTATTTCACAAAGGTAGCTATGAAATAGACAGGGGAAGGAGATGCAAATTCTTAATCAATTTGGAATCAGAGTAATCCCTACGTCCTCGTTAGCTGTGGTAGCATTGCTAGAAGACATCTCTCGAGAAAACTTCTGAAATGATTGTTTCTACACTCCGTGAACAAATGAAAGAAAGAAACCAGGATGAGGCTTTCTTCTCTGTGAATGATATCTCACCCTCCTGAGTAGCCGAGAGGGTGACAAATTACTGCCATTTTCCAGCTGAGAGAGCTCTGACCTTAGCCCTTTCTTTTACTTGGACAGTTTCTCGACATGACCTACCTGTTACAGCTATAACCTTAGGGAAATTTCAATCTTGCGTAATGTCTTCGTGATGGATACCTTGGAACGAGAGGTAATCCTCCAACAAAAGCTGAAATTTGCATCCTGCTGGGCCCTTCGACGTTCTTTCATTTGTGCGAGATTTTCTGTTTCAACATGTTTAACGTCCGCTCTTATTACTGGACCTTAGACGGTTTTACAGTGACAAACTGACACGATAATTGGGAAAGGAAACTTAAAAGTAAAGGTATTGCAGGTCTGAGATTAGGATACCACCGAGCCATTTGCCAGTTATAAGAATTGAGGAAACGCTGACAAAAAAGAAGAAAAAACCACTTAGGCAGAATTTGAACCTCGGACTTCCCGTTTCACGCAAAGTATCGTCTCATGTGGTTTTGTGAATAATCATATGAGAGATCGGGTGTTGGTGTTATAATGATTGCAAAGGAAAGTAGTTTTTCCCGGTGCATATAAATGCAAGAAACTTAAATGAAAACAACCTTACTTACCAATTTAACACAATCGTTGCAATCTATTTAAGTCGTATTACACTGCTGTTGATTTAAGTAAATGTGGAAGTATAAGAGAGAGGAGACCTATAGGCAGGTAGCCAGGATAGCCCACTTGAGAGTTGTCAACAGTAGATCGGCAAGTATGTAACAGTAAGTTGTTATGTATGACCGCACTTTTTCTCAGCTTCAGAACTATTAACTTGTATGATCAACACAGGGGTCATTTACAATCGTTCCTGGAGATCAACATAACATAAGCGCATGTTTCATGTCATCTTAATGCACGCGTTTTCATTACTTGGCATTGACAATAAATAACACATTGGTTTAGGATGCGAACACAGAATTTTGCAAGCTCGTAACTTTTATGTCTATGTATATCTCAAAGTAGTCTTACATACTCTCATCGTGTAATCATTCTACCATCTCGTAACAAATAGACGCCGACTTTTTCTATAAGATGGCAGGCTAGGAATCACTTGGGTATATCGCAGCAAAACAGTTATTGTCTATTGCAATATTTGATTAATAGTCCTCTTGACGCATTCCAAACCCTTTTTAGCTCCCTGGTGGCTTTTTTATTTTCCAGTATTGTCATTTTACATACGTATCGTTTTAAGAGCTTTCGGATTTTAGTTTATATACATACACATAACGTGAAAACCAAATAATTGGACTTGGGAATTTAGCAAGTAAGATCAGCTTTTCTGACATATTCTCTCCTTTAGTAATTTTGGACACAACGTATTTTAAGGAATGTTAAGAAAGAAACACGATAGAGAACAAACACGTCTATTTGTGATTTAAGTTAAAATAATAATATAACAACTTTCATTAATTCCTTAATCCAGAGAAAGACAGCTTGGAGAGTTGTGACTTATTTCAGTCGGGAGCGAGGCCTGCACTGCGTGTGACGTCAGGCAAGAGCCGTGTATTACCAGGTTGCCTATATAAATGGCGCTGTGAGTATAGAATCTGAGGGATCAGTCAGGTGTATCGCACTGGATGACAACAATGTAGCTGCCACGTACCTAATTGAACTGTTACATTTACAATGTGACGATTTATTGAAGAAAATATATACACACAAGAAAGCCTTGGCTGATTTTTACAACAATATCCCCCAAACCAGATTTCCGATGTTGTATTCACCTGCCGCACGGAGATTGTGTATGTTTGGCTGGACATATGTGTGCGAAAAACTTCTTTCTGTTATGAGATTAGCTAAGTCCAAACCCCGAAGTACCTTCTAAAATCACAATCTAACAAGCAGCCTTCGATTGTAAATTTTCTAGAGATTACGTCCTGATATTGATAAACTAGTTAAAGAAAAACGAAACAGAGAGTGTTGGAAAATGTCCACGTAATTTTGTTCTAAATGGGTCTTCTCTAATTTGCAGATAAAATTGCTTTATGTTTTATTTTATTTACTTTAAATCATGCCTGATATTCAGATACGCTATGATTTTATCGCTCTATGCTATTTTCTCATAGCACAGAGCCAAAATATAATGGTTTATAACCTGTGACCAACTGTATAATTAAAGCAGTCAGCATTAATATTACAACACTCAAGATGTAAGTTGTACATATTATTAATACCCGATACGTTTCCTGTGTTTCCTACGCTGTCGGAACCCCAACACATCAAAATATGTCCTTCTTGTTGGGCAGCAGAAATCAGCGCGGTGAAGTCACATGCTAACCTGCCTTTCGTTCGGGGGCATATTTGGCGGTTAGAGCTGACGGACCTGACGTCACACCGTCTCTACCTCTCTTCCCCTGCCTTAATCATTAAACTTTCTACATTAGTAGGCCATGATACTACTTTTACCTAATGAGATTCATAGTGTAAAAACAGAGTACGTGTTCATAGATTTCTTATATAACATCTAGTACAACTAAAGCTAATAACATTGTTAATGAAGCATTGTTGATAGAAAGCACCAATAAACGAAAACCATCTAAATACTGAATTATGTTTAATCTCCTATCTCTTATTTCAACAGATTTGTCAAAACCCTATGTTCAGCATTATGATTACCACCCTGTATTAATTAACTTAATGTTTAATGTATTACAGACAAGGCTTTAAGCAACAATTTTCTCGTACATTGGTTCTTAATGATTTTGTTTCCATTTAATAAATTAATTCTTGTAATAAAATTAGAGAAACAAGTGCATTTCAGTAACTGAACAATCATGATAATTGAACAATATCTAACATCTTGTATACAAAACCTTAGACTAACTTACTTTCCAGCAATTCAATTCTACTTGTACCTAATAGTGCATTTTCTACTTGACATCAAGCAAAATATCAGTCGTATATTGCCTAACATTATTTGATCCACTAATGTGATAAAAATTGCAAATAGTTTAATTACATATTTCGTTGTGGGTTCAAGTGTAATACAAGTAGCAGAGAGGATGTCAAATGTTTAAACGAGGTTGCTTTTTCATAACAAACAAATAAATGCCAACACCTTTCCAAAATGTGACGAAACCATTGAACAATAACTTTTTTAAACAACGTTCTCCATCATTGTAATACCATCGATGAATGAAATGGCTAATATGATGTTCTAATAGAGTTACCAATATTAGTCTTTCAGGATAAGGGGAAAAACCCGGAAACTAGTTAACCCACCCTGACCGAGATTCGAACTGGGGAGTTCTGGAACGTAAGGCAGACACTCCACAATTTAAGCCACAAAGGTGGGGGCAATAACTTGTCTGGAATATGGCTAACACTATAATAAACATTTGAAATAAGTTACCTTTTTTAAATACATGTGTACTTTAATGTGGTGCAATTTGGCTGGAATGCAAGGCTTTTTCTATATAGAAGATGCACGGTAAAGAAAGTTACACTTAACTCAAAAATACTTATACCTACCTTTCACGGTCAATACTTTTAAATACATAAAAGAACTTCAATTAATTATACTGTCGAACCTGGCAAGAGATTCTAAGATTCTGGAATCAGTTTCCAAATGGTTGGCTTTAAAGATTAATTGAAAAGTGCCTTACTTTTGCTATGGATATTTCTCATAGTGCTAATAGTGTTAAATAAAATACGAGGGTGAGTCAAATGCAAACCTTAAATTTGTAATAACAAATCGAAATTTTTTGCCGTTATCCTGTAAGTTGGTAAGCGTGCTACAAACAGCGTGCAGAACGGCCTGTAGGTGGCAGCATAGTGCAGATGCACACATACCGTCGCAGTATCAGTATAAAGATGGCCGCCCAACTTGCGACTTGCACCAGGGAAGAACAGCGTTCTGTTATTCGCTTTTTGTGCAGTGAAGGTGTGAAACCTATTGAAATTCATCGACGAATGAAGGTTCAGTACGGTGATGCATGTTTGTCACAGCAGCAGGTCTGAGAATGGAGTAGGAAGTCGCAAATGGTGTGACTTCAGAGGAAGATGCTCCACGTCCAGGTCAGGCACAACGAGTTGTGACTCCACAGAACATTGCAGCAGTTGAAGCCATAGTGAAAGAAAACCGCCGAGTGACACTGACTGACATTGCAGCGTGTTTACAGATTAGTGATGGGTCAGCACACCACGTTGTTCATGATGTGCTCCAGTTTCACAAAGTGTCTGCAAGATGGGTGCCACGGCAGTTGACTCCTGAAATGAGAGAACGACGTGTTGATGCTTGTGAAGAACCACTTCGGCGCTTTGAACGGGAAGGTGAAAGCTTCCTTGCAAGAATCGTTACTAGGGACTAAACACTTTCAGCAACCGGAAACGAAAAAAGGGAGGAACGAATGGCGCCGTCCCCCATCACCAAAACCAAAGAAGTTTCGAACAGAAGCATCAGCAGGGAAGGTTACATTGACTCTCCTTTGGGATCAAAACGGCGTCATTTTGGAGCATTACATGCCTAGAGGGACCACTTTCACCAGTGCATCATACACAGATCTCCTAAAAAAGTCCCCTGTGGCCTGCAATCAAATCAAAGCGACGTCGATTGCTGTCGGCAGTTGTCCTTTTGCAACATGACAATGCAAGGCTTCACACTGCCCGTAAAACAGTTGCAACAATCCCAGATCTGCATTTTGAGTGTCTCCCTCACCCACCATACTCACCAGACCTTGCCCCAAGTGATTTCCATATGTTTGGAACACTCAAAGACGCAATAGGAGGAATGAAGTTCGGTTCCGATGAAGAGGTACGCCACGCGGTGCATGGGTGGTTGCGCGGACTACCATAATAATTGCTTTTCTAAAGGCATTTCTGCACTTTGTAAGCACTGGAGGACTTGCATTGAGCGTAGGGTCGATTATGTTGAAAAGTGATACAGCTTTATACCATTTCTGCACAGTAAATAATATTTAAAGAAATATTTAAGGTTATTATTTTGTTAGTGACAACTGCTGATTTATGAAGCAATCCCTAACCATACGCCTAACACTAAAAAGTATTGATACAATCTTTACTCCACTATAAAAAAATGAAACCCTTGTGAACAGCAACTTCATTTTTAAAATCAGCTCATCAAATTCACGATGTTTGACTAAATCTTAAAGCTCTCAATTATTAGCAAATAACGGAGGAATCAAATATTGGTTATTTCTATTGAATTCAGTGATTATTAGTTGAAAGACCATAGACATCCCTAAATAAAGTCAATACCGTATCTGCGTCATGAGGGTGACGCCCCTTCAAACAAAAACAAAAGTATATAATATTTACTGCCGACTGTTGTAACTCGTATCGCCGATAAAACTACGGATACCCGTTCGGCCACAAGCCGCGTAACCGGTCAGGCCAAGAATCTTGTTGTACTTCATAGGTTATTTCTAAAATTTCCAAGATACCTACACGCTAAAATCTTAGATATTTGGTATTTTAATAAATGCTATACCAATTAATGAAAAATAACAAAAGTTTTTCCATGTAAAAGCTACTTTTATATGGCGAAGGTTTCTTTAAAGCTTCTTGAAGACGTTAAATCCAAATAGTTTGCAGAAACCAACTTTCCGTTCTTTAGTTTTCCCGTTTTCAGATAGTCAGACTCACACACGAACATAAATACTTTTTTGAAATCAGGGAACCTTATAATTTGAATTTCTATAAGCGTTCGGTATCAAACTTTTAGAAGTAAAACAAAAGAAGATAAGTAAAAATTTGCTTACTGATCCGAGAGCATCTCAGAATATGTATTTTCTGTAAAAGCATGATATGGAATTTTCATTTGCCGTGCATAACTGTTTACTTACTGTGAGTAAATAAAGATAAAATAAAATATGTATTTGACTTACTTTTCTCAATAATTCTACAATGTACCCGAAGTAAAACATATCTTCATTTTAACCGTGTATAATAATTAACAGGCGTAAATTTCAATTCCATGTAAATCAGTCTATGTCTATCTTTCCATACTTGAGCCTACGCACGGCCAGTGTGAAAGAACAATTAATTTCCATTAATTGACCTAATAGTGATTAAATATAAAGCCCGGGCCTTTAAGTACTTACATGTTGTAAGTCGCCATTAAGGTAGTTGTCTCGTGTGTTTATGAGAACTCCTAGTGGTTTACCGGGAAAACAAAGAGTCAGTTGGAGAATTTAATGTCACGTCGGCTACTCAAGGTTTAGAGCGGCGGACGGCAAGCAGAGCTCCGTGGTTCAAATCCCGGCTATGGCATTGAATTTTTCAGTCTACCTTTCCATACTTTAGCCTTCACACGGCCAGTGTGAAAGAACAATTAATTTCCTTCAACTTTTTTGTTGATATCTAATTTAAAGACTCCGAATTTACATCACTTATGAGAACAAACTTAGGAGTATTTAATGAGAATATTTGTTGTGCTATACATAGTTTGTGGCTTAAACATTTTCCAAAGTGAAGCATCGCTGTCAAGTGCTATTCTGATTTTAGTGTCTTTTTTCTCCTCTGCAGATCGCACATAGGTTACGTTATTTCGTGTTGGAGGTATCCCTCTTGAAAACTTGACGGAGCCTTCATAGAATTACCAAGTCTATCTATAAAGACGAAGATTTATTAATCATGTTTCAAACTTGGAACATCCATCACAATGCATTTCCATCTCCCTGCATGGCCTCCAGAAATAACCTTCCAACAAGATAACATGTATCGAACCGAATGGTTTTGTAACAGAGTTTGATTAACTTGTAAACAAACCGGACTGAAAAATGAACAAACAGAATAATTCACTTGTTATGGAGCGAGGAATGCAATACATACGTTCCCGTCCATGTTACCCAATCATAGCGAGTCAATCTTTTTTATTTTTCTAGAGGAAAAAAGCAAAATATTTAGTTGTTATGTGAAAACAGTAGCTTCTCGTATGTTCCAGATATGTTGGTGCGTTTTTTGTAGCCATTAAAAGCAGTCTGTCATATGCCAATAGATAGGCCTGCAACTTGAGCGGAGGGAAACTTATAAAGTCACAGTAAAATTCAGAGTTTTGTTTTTATTACAACGTCAAATCGATATTTAGAACTGTAATACCCACCGCTTCATTTTCCTAGCATGCTGGACATGAGACTGTGGAGGTGAATTTCCAGAAAAAAACTGAAGGGATAAAGGTCAATAAGGTCTGCTGTAGAGTTCAGGAGGCTATCCCTGTAGATCTAGTGTTTGTATGTGTACAAACACAAGGTAGTTCCCAGTTGAATAGAATTTTTAAAGATATGAAAAACATGTTATCACTTAAAGCATTTTATTTTGACATTTATAAGATATGCATTATCCGTTGGATTAAACATTTTCCTAATTATTTTAATGCAGTTATGTAACAAAAAATACTTATTAGCCAGCACTAGGCAAAATGTTGTGAAATGCATATCCAAAAATACAGAAAATTCTTAGAATTTGAAATAATTATCTAGTCCTTTTAAAATTATTAATATTCGGAATTTTTTATTTCTACTTATATTTTTGTTATGAAATTATTCTAAACTGATGTTAAATGCCCATATGGGAGATAAGACATATAATTTTACTTCCTCCTTCTACTATACATAGTTCGTAATGAGATTTTATAAGTTTAGGATGCCATAAGAGTGTTCAGCTCGTTGTCAATCACAGCATTGACCGCGATGACTAAGTTTTCTTGATTGCATTCTCAAGACATGTACAATAAATATTGAAATAATAAAATCAAACATTAATTAAGCAATGTCGATGTTTAAGGGATTTAAAATATGTGAATAAATAAATGTTAAGAAACATTTGAATATGAACGCACGTGTATATTGCGACTTTGTGTGTTTGTGAAATTAAAAGTCCAATAGCACAAACCCAAAATGTTCTTTATTTCCACCGAATTACAGTTGGAACACTTGCCGATTACACAGAATTGCGTAATGCACACAATTACAATTCGTCAGTTCGTCTGTCACAGGTCCACTCTACACTCTAATTACGTACAACTCCTCTGATGCACGTACACAGTCTTCCGGTCCGTTCACTCATTCGGCGATCCTCACGGCCGCTCGCCAAGAACTGAACTGACTCGCCTACTGCAGGCCTTATATAGGGAGATCGCTTTTTCTGGAAGTCTCGCGGTTTATAAAATAATCCCGAATGTTCCAGACGCCAGGGGGGAGGGGAAAGAGGCGGCTAGCGACCAGTGACACTTCCCTAATCATCCCCTCAGTTAGTGACATGAGTTAAATGGATAGGCGTGGTCTGAATGCCTCCAGTCCCCTACTCAGCTGTCAGTTGGTCGTGCTTTCCGATAATTCGGTGACAATATAATGAAAAGTGTTATTAACTGTGCCTTTGTGGGTTCGTAGAATTAAAACGTTTGCAGAAATTTAAAATGCTCGTTATCAGTTGCACTTAAACAAACGAAAGAAATCATTGAGGTACACTTCCAATGTCCACTGTCGCAATAACCATCACACAACTCACACAACTACACCACTAATAATTCAATTAACAACTGACTACGCTCTAACACTTTGCGGGGGTTTTATACCTTCAGTCATTGTTCTAGAATGCAATCGATCATTCTATAACAATCGTGAAGCAGCGCGAGAAAAACGGAACTACCCTGACATCTCAATTTCTTTCTCTTTGTTTCTTTCTCTCTCTCAGCAAGCGTACAATTCAGCGACCCACTATTTGTCTCTTTCTTTCCTACCCGCGCGCCACTCTGTCTCTTTCTTTCCTGCGCACGCGTCCGGCACTGGCTTGTCGTGGCTCCAACACAAAAAGTGCGATCGTTGACAATGCATTTATCACCCTACATTGCGTATATGATGCCCATTTACAGGAAGTTTCACATTGTTATTTGTATATATACCTGACATATTTTAATTGTCTAATGCACACCAGGGCAATCCATACAGAGTGAAAATTGACCCCCCTCTAACGACCAGGGAGTTCCCGAGCTGTCCCAAAAGGACGCCGGCGCCTCCTTGGGGCTTTCCATAGGGCAAGACCTAGGTTCTAACAAGCCCCCCCTCCATCTGTTCCTGTGGACTCAAGACAGGATGGAAGTTCATACGTCAATTACGCGCGCCAAACCCCAAAGGGGAAGGCTATCGATATAACCTCGGTGGGGCCACCTGGTGATCTAGCACACCTCCTACTAGCTATGCTGCCTAGTACGCGGGAATATATGGCTTCCCTCAACCCCGTCCGGAGACGTACCCGAACTCCCACGGGTATCGGGAACCAGTGCCCCCTCGAGTCCAATCCAATACGAATAACTGCCATTCAGGGAGGGTTTCGAATATTCGGCCCGAGGTTCCTCCAGTAACGTCAGAAGTACCACGAGTGCTAGAGGTCCGCAGCGCCTGCACCACGGCAGCTGAAGTGGACGGATCCCGTCTTGTGGCTTCAACACATGAAGTATGTAAATAGTCCTAATGTGGTACTTTTATTCAAAGAGTATAATTTGGTAAATCGAGAAGAAGCAAGTGACACTGTGCAAGAAATTAGTGCATTCCAGGTCAATCTTCTGTTGACGAGAACGCTTACATAAATGCTTTCACTTCTGTCTTCTGTTCATCTTTAAATACTTGCAGAAATGCTTTCGTTTTCTATACAGCCTTATGGGTACTGCAGGTAGGGGAATACAGTAGGCCAAGCGATAGTCAATTTTTTAGAAGTGGGTTGCTATTGATAGCCTTGAAATTCTCTTTTTCTTCTTCTTTTCTTTCAATTGCCCTAGTTTTACCACTATCGTGGAGTTGCGTTGAGGTACAGAAACTCTGGATTAGTTAGACAACCCAGGATGGGTGATCAGCCCGTTGCCTGGTATGAGAGTGAGAGAAGTTCAATATTTTTCGTGTAGTAAAATTTTGTCAATCACAGTTCAGTCGATGTGCAAATGTCATTCAGAATGAAAAGGACCTCAGAGCCTATTCTCAGAAAAATTCAAGATATTATGTATATATCTTATGTAACACTTGAATCAAAACAGTGCTATTGTTAAGAAAATCAAAATTAGCAAGGAATAAAGACAATGTAATGGAAGCTTATTTCAGAAATATGTTTGAAAATATTTGGAACTACTCAATGTAATAGCACTTAGGAAAACAAAATGAATGTATTCAGATTTATTCCACATAGTGATTTCTGTAGCAAAGTCGCCAGCATTAATTTTGGTGGTGAAATGACAATTAATAAACTGAGATTTGTTATTGATTAAAAATAAATACTTTGCAGTTTTTACTTAGGCATCGTAACTAAATATTAATTAACGAAAAACAATACATCCACATAAAATTAAAATGATAAAATTCAATTATATTCCATTTATACAATAAGTATATCAAAATTAGGGGCTTTAATACAGTTAATGTACATAGAGCAGTAAAGATAGTTAAGTTAGATTATCTACAGTGAATACAAGAAACTCAACTTTTCCTCATGACAATATGAACTTGAAAGGAGCAAACGCATTATCGCCAAAAATATTTGATTATAGATTATAGATTATACTGCTTCTAATGAAATAAATATGTTGAATTTTGAAGTTTAGAACAATACTAATTTCATCTACTGCATGCAAAAGATCAAAAAAGCAAAATGTAACATATTAAAGTATATTGAGTTTAAAAATCGAACATGATAAACAATTGCGAGAAGGTAAAATTGCTGAATTAGTTTTAGATTTTAAAGTTTCGTATAAATAGAACAATAAGAAAGCAGGACAGGAAGGTTCATGTACTACATACTTCAAATCGAAAGTTTGTATTTTATGGATATCAATAAAATATTTATCAAGGTTTTAAATAAAATAAGTTGGTAGCTCTGTTTACTGGAAGTGTTAGGTATAGGAGTGTGGTAAAAGACGCAGAGACACCTTTGGCGTGTGTCACCTGTTTTGTGCAAGTCCCTGGCGGTTCACAGAGCTTTGTTTATTCGTGCTGCAGCTGATACCAGGGCAGCCACGAGATTTACGCAAGCAGATCACGAGTAGGCACTAAAGCCCCAGCAAAGAACGGCGAAAGAGGCAGTGCTGCGATCTCTCTGTCACCAGAAGAGCCCCTGGATTTGCTGCAACCCGGAGGATTTCCCATTGAGCCTTCCCTTCGAAGTCGCGACCCACTGCGATAGCCCCTGTCCTCTTCTACTGCGGCAGCTCGGTCGATAAGGTTCGGAATTGTTATTGGCAGCAGATGGCGCCCGCTCAACGAATTCAAGCAAAATTAAAAGTCGTGGTTTTGTATTGGAAAAGCAATTCCATGAATATGGGCCGATCAACCATCCCAAGTTGCGCACTTAAAATTCGTTCTCTCTGCAGATTTTCAACATTCCTCATAGAGGAAAAATAAATCTATTATTCCCTTCTAAACAACGTGCGGTTCCTGCAAATGGAATGACTAATTTAAAGCAGAGGAACTCATTTATTGAAATTTTGATGTGTTCCAGGAAAGGGCAAGTTTGGTCAGCTTGGTCGTCCCTCGCGGGGTTCTAAACCTGGGACCTTCCGAAAATATGACTCGCACACGTTACCTTATGCCATCTTCACTGGTGTCAAGATTTATAAGAGAGTGAAAACTCCATTAGATAGTTTTAAACTTCACAGTTGAGTGGATAATACTTTCAAGGACTTTCGTGAACTTTATTTAAAATTTCACTTGGAGAAAATTGTTGGGTATGTACTTATTGCTTGTAAAGATGTATTAATTAGTGCATCTAAGCTAAACTTTACCTGATGTCTATCCCGTCACGATCCTCTGAGCATAATATTTCATTATATTCCAAAATTATAATCAACTCCTTTATTAGCATTAAATTGGGACCTAGGGCAAATATTCGTGACAAATGGAATTAGCAATTTACAGCTGGAATGACAAGCAAGAATCTAAATAGGATATAGAATTTTCACTGAAGTTTCATTTGTTTAACTGGTCAACTTCAGACTTCAACACTATCCAAAGTTAATAGTACATATTAGCACTATCTGCACGAAATTCAAATGAATATCTGTCCTATATACAACATTTTAAACGAAATTTCCCTCTGGAAAGAGATAAAAATATCATCCCAGTGAAATTGTACTAGCTTTTTCCATTTAGTTTAAAGGACTATTGCAAAATTAGCCTTATCCAGGTAACTCATACAAACCAAAATTTAAACATGAACGTATTCATTGTCAAGCAGAAATGCTACCCCCACACCTTGGAGGTGGGCAATATTGGTACCAATGTGGGTACCGCTACCATTCCAGTGTTACATTAAGACTATTATTGTCTTAATAATAGCTTCGCAAACAAAGGAGTATGCCTTTCGCAATAGGGCGACATATTATCCTTGTTTGAGTAGCTTTCCCATCTATGGGTCCCGGGCCCGAGATACTGGGTTAATAAATCTAATATTTAGGTTTTTATTACTTTACAAAGAAAACCATAAGTATTTAGAAGTGTTGTATAGGCATTACTCTGTATAAGAGCTGTACCGAGGAAAGATCCTTCTGATACACCTGCTTTGACAAGAGTGCAAAGATATTTTCGTTTTCTTGAAACCTAAGCTTTACAATATTCATCTGCAAACGCACTTAAGTTTTCAGTGGATTTCTATTTGCGCCCTATTAATTCATTATTACTAAACCACTGAGGTTTTTAAGTAACTCTACGTCGTTTCGTAGATAAAACTTTTGTGTATCACAAGAGCAGTAGATATTTCTTGGCTCTTCTCAAAGAAATAAGGTTTCTTCACGTGCGAATAAACTCCACATGAGCCAGTACTTTACTTCCCTCCCAATCAATTCCAGCTTTCAAAACTCACTATAGTACCAAAGTAACCACTACACACCATAGATGACAATGTCGAAATGAATGTCTTAATATTTTTGTATTTGAACATATTTATAAGGAACCCGAACCTTTCTCTCTGTTTATAAACGAAATTTGACACATAGATATGATTAATTTTCCAACACAGCAAATAATACCATATTTGATATGGCAATACAAATAAATGAACAACGTCCGCTGTATATGTCCCACGGAGTTATTTTTTTTTAATTATGTCCTCCAACGTTAAAGCCATATTGGACGATAAATGAAATGGATGAAATTATGTTCAAAGGAGTCCATGGAGCTTAGAGTTACCAGATACTCACTCATCTTTCAGGACAGGCGGGTTTCTCAGTGAGTGATGAATACTCACTAATGGAACATTGGTTATATAGCTCATCATTGTCCAGTTAGGTGATACTTGTTTTTATTTTGTTTATGAAATTTCTTGTATTTACTCATTCAACTTGTAAATTCAGCTTGCAGTACTGAAGACAACCTATTTTATGTTGTTCCTGTAATAAAGCACAAATCACTGCATCAAAGCTCTTCTCCAGAAGGAATCCGAACCCACGTTTAAAAGGTTGCAAGCTATCTGGTAAGAACAAGAGATTTTTTTTCCCCCAAGTAACTCCTATTATGAACGTTTGAACACCAACTCCCTATAATCCTATTTCGCTTAACACGAGAAAGAAATACTAAAGGAAAGTGGAAAGTAATAGAAGTGAGAAGGCAACGTTTTACGACAGCAGTGTCGCCTTCACTTGTTTGGGTGAGCAAGGAGTGTGTTTCAGAACGACCGGCGAACGTGCGCCGAATTCTAACATAAGGGTGTCGTAACACTCCGCAAGACTCTGTTCGCAACATAAGAAACTGCTATCTTACACCACTGTTCGTCTTTATGTCTCCTCAAACATACTCAAGTTGTCGATGTTACGAGAATGTGATACCTGAGATATAATCGGCTACGCGACATTCCCAAACTTTAGTGATCATGTGCTAGAACTTTCGAAAAACTAATGGTCCTAACATCCGGTATTTTATGGTCACTGTACTTCAATGTTATAAATCAGAGAGTGCAAAAATGAGTTCATAATAAAGTCATTAAAAGCGATGGTTCAGGACTACACCTCATTGAAAATTTGCTTACTCTTAAATATTTAGGTTTCTGAGTAACTTACAGGAACAACGGTCACGGATATCACATGGGAATTAACATTAGAACAGGTTTGTGTAAAATTTGTACCAGCAAATATCAGCAATTATAAAGACTAAACGGGCTGCTTAGGCGGAACCCAATACGTGATAGCAGTATAAAATCCCAACGCATTTAACCAACGTGTCCGATATACAGCACATAGCATCTTTAGACACACTTTGGTGTTTTCGTTTTTATCATTCCTCTCAAAATCACTTCTCCCCCGTTCCCAAACATTCCCCTACTTTTACTGACTGAAGTGTGCCAGAGACAGCACCCTGAATGACGGAGAATATGTACACAGGGATATGTAAAGCAAAAGTGGGGATTAGTGGATGACCTTGAGTGGTATGGTCAGAGCGGAACTTTTATATGTGAATGGGGAGGCGGTGTAACTCCTAAAAGATCATTCCGCAGAGGGCGTAATGACCCCTGGATAAAGCAAATGCAAATTATCTATAAGAGTTGTGCATCAACCAGTGAATCGAAAAGACTATTCACATTATTTACTTGCTCTATCACTTATCTATAGAGGAATAAATATAGGCTTTCCACCCAAATATCTCGTGTTCATATTTCAGATACATGTTATTGAATGATGTTGGTAGACGAAATCGTCAAAGCACAGACTTGTGTGCGAGAATTAATTTGCTTCAAATCTCTGTTTCCACGACTGATAGTACTGGCAACAAAAATAATTTGTGAATGTTTCGAACACTTCATGAGGCAATTCCTACTAATTTTGGGTTGAGAAAAACAATTATTACAATGAAACACTTTTATTAGCTCTAGTTTCTATGATACACAAGGTGGAGGTATTACATTATAACGGATTGAGAGAAAAGAATTCCATTTTAATTACATATATGCTAACAACAATGAGAGTGCATTAGATGTTTTTAACTGGTAACTACATGCTAAGAGTTCTAAATTGCTGGAAAAATACTTCGCAGACAGTCCTGTCTGAAGAGATTCATGTGGTGGCCTATTGACTTCGTCGTCTTTTAGCTTGCCTCTTGTGATGGAGTTCCCAGAATCCCTATACAAAGACCAATAGTAATCTGCAAGCATTACTTCATTCCAACGGCCCTGATATCTTTGTTCCATAACAGAAATGTCCTGAGGGAATCTCTCCCCATGTTCATCACTAACAGCTCCACAACTAGGAGGGAAAAAGTCTAGGTGGGAGTGGAGAAAATGGATCTTAAGGGACATGTTGCATCCAAGGTTACGGTATTTTTGCAGGATCTCTATCACAAAATGCTTTTAGTTGTTATCTACGGTATTTTGACAGGTTTGCCAACTCCCCATAAAAATTCCCCCAAATTTAAAATCTTCACTTTAAAAAATTTAATGTCACTTTATCTTCAAAACAATAGGTAATCTATCATTTTATGGTGATTTTTTAATTCAGCAGATCGAAATACATGTAAATTAACTATTTTTAAGCCCGAAACATTTTCATTGTTGCCCAGTGTAATTTTTCCGTTTTCCTAACTCCCAAACACCATGGAGGTGCCCTAAACCAAGACTGTAAGGACTAATTGTAATGTCATATACCATCGCATTCTAATCATTAAAGGTAGGATGGAATAAATGAAGTTGTACTGTTGCTTGACTTTATACAGTGACAAGCTTACTGTTAGATTTTCTCAGATAACATGCGTTTACCTGCCCGTTAGTAGCTCATAGCAGGTTCTGGTACTGGCTTGATGGTTTGAGTTTACATACTTTCAAATGTGTATGCCTTATCATACCACCCACTGCAGTAAGAATGGGCGTTAAACACTATTTAGAAATGCGTGTAAGAAAGAGAAACAAACCGTCTTTAAGGAAGCTTCCATTCTTGCGAATAAAAAGAAATCTGATAAATACCAAAATTAGAATTTCAGTTCAGTTACTCACAAAGAGGCCTTAAACTGTTTTACAAAATTAACCTTACTCTAAGCCTTTACAAATACTTATTTCATTTTCCTTTTCTTCCTCCCGCCGCCAACCCTTCTTTTATAATTCTCTTTAGAAATAGTTCTAACCATTGGCATATATAAAAAGTATATTGGATGTTTATTTAACCTAAAAGGGTAAACAGACGGTCATTATGGCAAGAAAATGCTTAGTAACGTGCGTATAAGCAGCCTATATGCTCATTCCGTTGTTACGCTCAGCGCTTTCTCGGCTTAGGCCTCGTTCGAAAGATAGTCGCCCGCTATAGCCTTATAAAGGTATGCAATAATCCTGCGCTAATAATAAAAATTTGTATTTTATTACTAAGTATTAAATAATTATGATTTCATTTTACACTTACCATGCTGCGGTGATAATAGGGTACATTACACCTTAAGACTTTGCGGCTCTCCCAGGAAGGGAATGCATGCAAATGGCTGTCTTGCTTATCGGTCCAGCACGCTAGATAACAAATGAAATACAGGTTTTGATAAACGTTTGACATGTGAAGCACTTTAATGCCATATAAACAGTGATTACTTAGTAACTTTGCATATTTAAAATAAGTATACATTGAACATTGAAAAGTTACATATTTTATTTATGTTTCATTACTACCAAAAGATACTCACTTCAAGCACCTGAAATAGAAGAGTATGTAAATTAGCGTTTACCCTAAATGGTTACTAGCCCTTTCACCGATATGGACGTCATATGACGTCCAAGTTAAAATGCCCTAAAACGATATGGACATGTATAGACGTCCTGCGCATACATGCATTTAATGCTCATTTAACGCCAAATATTTTAATCTTCCTATTTGACAATAAATTTAAATTAGTTTTATAAGGGATGTAAACGTACACTTAAAGGTTTCTTTTTGAATTGTACACCTCCAAACCTGGATAACCACCCAAGGCTCATCTGCGGATTCACACCAAATAATATTGGTTTTCTTGCGAACTTCTTTTTCGCAACACACTACACATTTTCGAAATGGTTACGACTTTTCTGGTTGTGGGTGGTATCCTTTTAGGAAAGTATTTCCTCAAGTATGAGGGGTGATATCGTGGTGGATTTCTTACGCCCCTCCACCCAGTATAAAGAGGCCTCTGAAAATTATAATACGCAATTAGGTTATGAGCTATTTATACGCGCAAGCACAGGTAGATGAATCTCTTGCATGAGTTTAAAGCTCTGAAAATTACTAAACAATTGTGCATGGTTACATCCAGTGGTATAAAAATACTTTTCTTTAACCATTTAGCTGTTTTCCGTAAAGAGGGATAGCTAGTAATAGCTGATCCACATCACGCATATTTGACCCGCCATTTCCCCAAAACAATGGAGTAGCTAACATGCCATCTGAAGACCAGTACGCGTCACTGCTACCTAACAAATCTTCCAGGTTTTCTACAGTAATATCAGAAGCCTCTATACATCATACGCAAGCTAATTTATTTGCTACATTTCGGGGATAAGCCATGGTTAACAGTGAAATTTAACAATTTCAAACGCGCCTTTCATTTAGCTCTTGATAGTATAAGAAATTACTCTGAACACAGAGTATAAATAACAAACACTGAGCGAAAACAGCTGCATAAGGCTACCAGAAACATTGTAATAACAGATCTGTAATAACAGATGCTGACAGAGTTTTCTTTCCAGCGTATGTTTGTAACGCAACATATATACTCGTATGATTATCGCCTGGTTTACCATAAACTAGAAAGCTAAAACCTTGAACTAGAGAAGTCGCTTGCGTAGCTATACACACATACATTCGTTCGTATACACACAAAACACAAGGATTCAAATATTAGGCGCGTTCGGCCTAAAGAATGGCTTTTGCTACAGTGAAACAAAGTAGTGAAATTTCAACAATTTATTAATATAGTCTCTACTTTATTGTTATTGTAGATGTATACTGCCTTTAATGAGTTTTAAACCAGTTTTTGTTTCGTTTAAATAACTTAATAAATACGGAAGATATGGAATTGTATTTATGTTGCATTTTTACAGCATTTAACAATTTAAATGTCTTGTTCTGTTTATTGGGTATCCTTTTCATGCCCCTGAAGGGTTTAAATGCCTATCGGCAAAGCTGTTAAGTCATTTACCAAAAAATCTGTAAATACGTAGACTCTAAAACTAACCTTTGATTAAGCTCGTCTTGTTTGTATTAATATAAACTTTTAATGTTAGGAAATAAAAAAGCTATCTATTAAAAGATTGAAATATCTATCTAAAAACTATTTTAGCAACAGTATAGGAAAACAGGGTGTAACGCTTAAAACAATTGCTCAACTTTGTACTCTCCCCATAACTTGACTTCCTGGCAACTTAATTGATAAAACATTAACAGAAGCACTTGTGGTGTAGTATTTTGATATCGTAACGCTCTTTTCATTAATCTAACTGAAACTCGATCCTGAGACTTCAGCGGGCTCAGAATAGGCATATACACTTTGTATACAAACTCAGTCGACTTGGCCACCCATCATTCTAATTGCTGCTTTGGCTCAAGCTTAAGTAACAAAGGACATTGCACTTCTTATCACTTCTCTACCAACTCCATTCGTGCATTCCAAACTACACAAAGTTAAGCTTAAATAAATACCTTTCTGTACTGACATATCCAAAAAACTCACTTAAAAGGCACTAATTCTTTTTAAACTTGCTCATCACAGAATCTGCTATTCATTATCATACATATTGATCAACATTAGGTCTCTTTTGAAATTCCCGCAGGAACATAAACACAGCAAAAGATGAAAACTAGCACATTCATTTACGATTAAACCTAATGTCCTCTTCTACTAATATTAGTATCTACAATCTACTTTTCTATTAACGTTATTTGATGCGCTAGTAACTAATACTTCCTGATTAGATATTAAACCATTTAGAACAGTTGTTTCTATATAAATATAACACTTAAAATCATTTGATTGTGAGTTTTGTTTTCTCTTCTTTTAACACTTTTGTTGGAAATTCTTTTGTTTATATATTTATTATGTGTTTACTGTGTTTCCTGATAAATTAAAGAGGAACCTCACAGTCTCATTTTTACAAGGGTAAATAAATAAGCAAATATATGTATGAAGTTTAGTTATCAAATTGCATGTCTTATGTTCTATAAACGGAGAGGTGCTTAATTTTGATGAATGGTTAACTTAAAACATAGATAGTACGCCTGTCACTCCAAAATAATTTACATCTTGTTAAATACCATAGTTTATGACAAAGAGTACTTCTGCATTACCCACTGGTATGCTCGTTGTTTTTGCTATGCATTTTCAAATACACAAGAGTTGCGAAAATGTTTAAGCAACTCTTCTCCCTTTTTCCCAATGCCACCTCAATAATACAGAATTCCAAATTCACCACATGGCAAACATTATTATTTGAACAAATATTTCATTTTATGAATTATTATCAAGTAATGTTCATGATTTAATGTCGACAACTTGCTGGCAAGTCCTTTTCTCAATTACCAATATTACGAGGCATGTTTTTTTAGTCAGTACCGTTTTGCGATTCCGCCGCAGCGCTACGGTCGGTGTTCAGCGCATGCACGCTTGTTACCTACATCTCTTGTCTACGCACTGACACCATTACAGTCTGATTCTTCATTGTATACGTTGGTTATTGCGTGTTTAAGATGCCTCCGACAATCGTGAGTCCCGCCGATTCTGAAGTACGGGCTGTTATACGATTTCCCAGTGCTAAAGGCGCAAAACCGATCGATATGCATCGTGAAATCTGTGAAGTTTACGGAGAAAACATTATGAGTGATGAAATGCTAAGGAAATGGGTGAGAGCCTTTAAAGACGGCCGCACAAATGTGCATGATGAAGAATGGAGTGAGCGTCCTTCCGTCGTTACTGAAGATTTGGTGCAGAAAGTGGACGAAAAGGTGAGAGAAAACAGACGCTTTACAGTTTCATCATTGTGCGACTATTTCCCTCAATATTCTCGTAGTGTTTTGTATAGCATTGTGACCGAGAACTTGAGGTACCGGAAATTGTGTTCACGTTGGGTTCCGAAAATGTTGACGGATTTGCACAAAACCCAACGTTTAGGCAGTGCATTGACTTTCCTTCAGCGGTACCACAATGAAGGTGAAGATTTTTAGACCAAATTGTTACTGGTGACGAAACATGGTGGCCTACGTCACACCAGAATCGAAACAACAATCCATGGAATGGCTACATTCATCATCACCCACAAAAGTGAAGTGTAAGCAAACAATTGCTGCCCGGAAAATCATGTGCACTGTTTTTTGGTACAGAAAAGAAGCATTGTTAGTGGAGTTTCTGCCTCGTAATCAGACAATCAATGCAGCGTCTTATTGTGAGACATTGAAAAATCTGCGCCGTGCAATCCAGAACAAAGACGTGGCAAGTTTAGTAAGGGTAACGTTTTTCTGCATGACAATGCCCGTCCACGTGTGGCTAATTGGACCAAAGATCTCATCAAATCTTTTCAATGGGAAACTCTAGATCATCCTCCATATAGCCCTGATCTGGCGCCCAACGACTACCATTTGTTCCTGCACTTGAAGGAACATATGGGCGATCAGCGTCCTCAAGACGATAACGAAGTCAAAACAGTTGTGATACAGCGGTATATTCACGGAAATTATTTAGAAAAGTAGATTAAGGTACAGGCTTTCATGTAAAACTAAAAGTATCTATGCACGTCTTTTTGTAATTCCAGAACGGTACTGACTTTAAAAAGTATGCCTCGTATTTAAAAACATTTACATCACGTTATTCTACAACTAGATCCATAGCCTCATACAAATAACGTGTGCTAACACAGCTTAGAGGGTAAGAGTCCCTCCAGTTGACCTATTTTTTGCAAACGCATATCTAGATAGGAGTTTACTGATAAAGTACGTTATGTGAAGAACGTCATGTGAAAACACACATTCGACTGTATTGTTTTACTTCAATACTGCCTTTAACATCTGAGGTTATATTGGCAGCTTTCGTAAAATAGTTGATTCATTAGCTTCTGTATTTGTTTTGAGTTCTCTTTTTATTTCGAACTCACATATGGATTCTACTTCATACCTTCTTTAGTGGAAAATATGGAATTATGTTCGTTAAATTTCCTCAGGAATTTTACTCGAACTTGTTGCAGGTTATATATTTCCAGATAATGGACACCATTATTTTTAAAAAATTCTGGATGTAGAGATACAGATGCTTTTAAAAGCAAGAATAGATTTTTAAAATTACATATGAAATGTTTCCGGGCAGTTCATGTTTTTAACTTTCACAGAACTGTGAAACGCTACTACAGTAAAACCAAACCACTTTGTACGGTTACATAAATGACACTCATGTGTAATATGAGGTCGGTCATAAAATACAAAGCTCCACTTATCACCGATCCCATTGCGAAGCAGTTACTGCATTGTAGGAAAAAGGAACAATCCCTTGTCTTGGCTTTGGAGTAATGGTCAATGAAACCCAGAAAATATATTTAAAGTAAAGCTTCTTCCGGGCTTCTAGGCCGTGGTGGAAAATTAGGAATTTTTCCTGACGTTTCCTTATTAACAATTATTGATTAGGATTATGATCCTAGTCTCAGTTCACAAAGCAACGGCAGTTTCTTTAAGGGGGGACGTATGCAAAAATTCAGGGTCTTACATAAATAGCCATAACATCCCAAGTTTTCAAGTTAGAGAAGTGAATCTTAGGATACTCATTTAAGATAATACAGTTAATATGCACAATTTTTTCATAATTTTACCTTGTTTATGAATAATGCTACATATTTTTTCTATATGCAGAGATCTTTACACACTTAAGCCCATTTTTTTCAAAATTCACATATGTCATCTTTCCGAAATTTTGTATGTTATTTCAAAACACACTAAAACTGAATTTGTTGGATTTAGATTTCTTATTGAAGCTGTATAGAATTTAAAAAAATGTTAATCATATGCATCCTTTAAAAATTAAAATAATTTCATATAGTTTGTATCATCACACTCCATCTGGAGCTTAATCTTAAATTCTAGAACCAACAAAATATTCATTGTGGCATAAGAAAGCTGTGTGGTAAATTGCATCACTGTAGATGAAGTAGTTTGAGAGAAAAATGGGTTGAAGTTGTAGAAAATGCAAGTTACTGGGAAAGGCAATTAAAATACAAGATGTATTATTCACTTTGCCCTTTAATTTTAAGTCAGAACTTCCCATATCCACAGTCTGTATCCTCATTCTGGTCTTCTCCAGCCTTTCTTTTCAAATTCCTCTTCTGTCTTGCTTCTTTCTGCATTAATTTTACCTCTTTCTGCACCAGCGATGCGAATGTTGTCGATACTTTGCAAAATTGTTACCATAAACACACCAGGTTGATACAATAACTGATGAATAACTTTCTTTCTGCCAACATTCCCATCATTAAACACTATTGCAGCATCAAATGTAGCAATTTTCACCACTATGGAAGACAAAAATGATGTTTTGGGACACCTTTTCCATATCAAACTGTTGAGGCTTTCATTTGGGTTTTGCGTCTCTCCATAGAGACATTCTTTTAGCAAGTCTGGGTGTGCTAAGAATTGGTAGGTGGGCTTTATAGATTCCAAGACAGCTAATGGAAGACTAGTGTTGCTACTATGCAATACTAGGGCATTTAATTGTTTAAAGGTACATACAGACCACGTACAGTCATAATATTTTGGTGTTTGATAGCTAAACACTATATACTATTTTACAAAACAATAAAAAAATTAGATTTTTTGAAAATTTTCTCGTACGTCCCCCCTTAAACACCTTCCACACAGGCTTTGTAAAATATTATACGTGAGTTTGCGGTATATGAACCAAGCTGACCAAATGCGTGTTTTCTGACTGGCATTGTAACAATCGAGAGTGATAACTGACCCAAAATTGTGAGAAATGAATAGGGTAAAAAAGAGAATGTGTTTCAAATGGGAAGAGTTTTCGCCTGTAGCGAATCAGATGCGTTGGAGCCTTCACTGTTGCCACCTCGTTATGCCCACTCCTTTTATATTTCCCTCTCTCTCGCACACTGGCGAGTGCTCGTGGGGCTAGACTTAAGGGAACGCAAACTGAATTTTCCAAAGTTTTATAATAATGCAGTTGTTGAAATCACAATTGCATCATGAATATTGGTATATTACGCAATTGTTTTAAATATTTAGTTTAAAATTAATTATAGTTTATGATTTACTTATTTTTCTGAGCCAACGAAAATACCAGCGGTGCATTTGTATAGCTGTGAATGGTCCTTACGTTAGATAATTCGTCATTGTCATTGTCTTCAACGTCTGAGTATTGCAAATTTATGCTGATAGGTTCCAAAATCTCGTTACGTACCTTCCAGAAGTCGTCTTCTTGTAGATTATCTGATGTCTCAAGGAGTTGTGTTCTTATTAAATTTCTTTGTGAATAGGTCATTCAACGTCTGTCAGTTTAAAAATATTATTTCTGTTTGAAACATAATTTGAGCCCACATTAACTCTATTGTACTGTTCTAGCAACAGTATGGGGGGAGGTGGATCGTGTCTTACTGATGGAACAGTTGCTGAATAATGCTGCTTTGAACTCTAGATTAAATAGATATTAGGAACCATTCATAAACAAAGATATAATGTGACCAGTCACGTTCTGCCAGACTAGCAAGGAGTATATCGTTTCCTCTCATCGAATTTAACAAACACGTTGGCTCATTCAAAGTACATATTTGTTTTACCACATCATGTCAAATGTTTACGTTTCAGCTCTGAGTAATTTCAAATATACACATACATGGCCCGCCTCAGTAGCGTAGATGTAGCATGGCTGCCTCACGTTCAAGAGGTCTTGAGTTCGAATCTCGGTCAGGGTGAGTTACCTAGATAAGGTTTTTCCCGGGGTTTCCCCCATCCTTCAAGACAAATGTTAGGTAACTCTAAGCTCCATTGACCCTGAACTCATTTGAGCATCATTTCACCCAATTCATTCACCGTACGATATAACTTAATGTTGGGGCGGACGTAAATTAAAAAAAAAATACACATACATGCCAACCAATAATACTATTTATTACAGTGCTTACGTCGCGATTCAGTGTTATAATATAATGGCATCTACTTTCTTTATTTTTATTAGGAAAACTATTTGAGCTAATAATATAGGGTTTTTACGATTATGTTAAAAACATTACTCTGTCCTTCCTCATGGATCAGGTTTTGCAAAATCTCGATTTTTGTCTTAGCACGAATAGTATTTATTAAAAGTTTGATTAGTTTGCCGGTCGTCACACACAACACAAAGGGAATGCAATAAGATAACACCGCAATATCTCGATTGGTTGCTCACATAGTAGCGCTCAAGAACAAAAACCTTCCCATTTGAAACATATAATAGTTCAGCATAACTATTTGGTGTATTCGACTTGAGGAAATGTGACACAAATTCTTGGTTCCGAGCAGGGCACCACAAAGGGCTTTAGAATAGTGTATACCGCAGAGAAAAAGTATGTTTGGCATCCCCTAATCATTATTTATTACTCTCAGATGCACTGACGTTCATTTGTTTACCAACAATTTCAACAACAAAAATAAGCTACTCAGGACAACGTTATTTCATTAAATTATTCAACTAAGACATTTTTTTTTTTCGTTAAACCACTTAGTAATTCTCAAACACATGAGGCAACTTCCCTAATGGCGACTTACTATTGGGCTTTGTAGTTAACCACTATTACATCAATTAATAGAAATTAATTGTTTTTTCATACTAGCCGTGTGTAGGCTAAAGTATTGTGACTTTGTGGGTTCGTGAAATGAAAAGTCCAATTGCACCACTCAAAACTGTTCGTTATTTCCACCGACTTACAGTTAAACTCTTGCCAATTACACAGAATTACGTAATGCACACAATTACGATTCACCAGTTCGTCCGTTACAATTTCACTACACTCGTAATTACGTACAATCCTCCGATGCCCTCACACAGTCTTCTCGTCGTATACTAGCACTGCATTCTTACGCCAAGAACTCTGACTGACTCCTCTTGCACGACGTGTTGCTTATATAGGGTCCGCTAGCCGATCTGGAAGGTTCTCGATTAGATGAAATATCCCGTAAGTTCGAGAACACAGGTGGAATAGAAAGAGACGGCGCAGTGATGTTTTTTGTCCCAGGCGTCCCTCCTTAACGCTATAAGACAATCGAGGGGGCGGGGCGAACGCCCACCCGTTTCCTGCTTGCCCAATCTATAGGGTGTTCCGACGCTCGGGTGACACTGCTCCCTCCTCAAAGCTGGTCGTCCCGAACAGCACCATCGTAGCGTGCCAGGCGATCCAGGTGTACCACCAACATCTTCCCTCGGGGAACCTTCTGGATGCGGTAGACCACGTCCTTAATCCCCTTCACCACCCGGTACGGTCCTTGCCATGGCTGCTGGAGCTTCGGGCAGCGTCCCTTGGTCCGGGTAGGACGGTACAACCAGACCAGGTCACCTTGCTGGAACCCTTGGCTGTTGGCTTGCCTGTCATACCTGGTCTTCATGCGGTCGCTCGCCTTCTGGATGTTCTGGCGAGCCATCTCGTGCATGTCGTGGAGATGGTCCACCAAGTTCTCCACATACTCGGTCGCTGGCTGTTTCGCTTCCGGAGGACTTCCAAAAGCCAGGTCACAAGGGAGGCGTAACTCTCGGCCGAACATTAAACTGGCTGGCGTCATCCCAGTTGTGTCGTGTGTAGACGAGCGGTAGGCCAGCAAGAACAGTGGCACCTTGACGTCCCAGTCTCGCTGATGGCTGGCAACGACCTTCCTCAGGTGTTCCTCTAAGGTCTTGATGTACCTTTCGACCATGCCATCCGATTGGGGATGTAGAGGCGTAGTGCGAGTCTTGTTCACCCCAAGCCTTTACAGTGCCTCCTTCATTAGGTTGGACTCAAATTTGGTACCCTGGTCACTGTGTAGCTCTAACGGCACCCCAAATCGACAGAACACTTGCTCCACGAGGCAGTCTGTGATTGTCTTTGCCTCTTGGTTTGGGATGGCATACACCTCCGGCCACTTGGTGAAGTAATCCATGACCACCATTAGGTACTTGTTACCTCGGTCGGAATCTGGGAGTGGTCCAGCAATGTCAACGGCGAGCCGTTCGAATGGCACTCCGACGTTGTACTGCTGCATGCGATCCCGGCTCCTATTCTGGGGGCCGCGACTCGCCGCGCACACGTGACACTGACGGCACCATCTCTCAGCATCTGCCTCGGAGCCTCAGCCAGTAATAGCGCTGCCGTAGTTTGTCAATCGTTCGGTTCGCTCCCAGGTGTCCTCCGGAAGTACCGGCCGGCACTTCCTCCAAGACTTCCGGTACCTTACTCCGGGGAAGTACCAACTGTTCTCTCTGCTTCTTCCCATCGGGTGATTCCCATACCCGGAACAGCACGCCCTCTCTGGTCTTCAAGGAGTCCCGGCCCAGTACGGCTTGTAGGTGGCGCTCCTCGGTGCGATGTCCTCCCAGGTTGGTCACGTCCCTGCCTCCACTTCCCTTAAGAGTGGCCCCAAGTCTGCGTCCGCCAGCTGCTCCCTCCTCAGGCCTGCGCTATCCCAGCCATCCGCAGGCACTGCCGTGACTACTCGGACTGCTTCGGCACGCTCCTTCTCCTCCACCTTTGTACACTGGCTGCACTCTTCTGGACAGGGTTTTCGGAACATGGCGTCAGCGTTACCGTGGCTCTTCCCTCTACGATGTTCCGAGGTGAAGTCGTACTCCTGCAGCCTTTGGACCCAACGTGCTGTCTGGCCTTACAGGTTCTTAAAGCTCAATAGCCAGGTTAGGGCGGAATGGTCAGTCCTCAGGTGGAATGGCTGACCGTATAGGTACTTAGGGAAGTGCTCCAATGTCTTTACTACCGCCAGTAACTCCCGTCGGGTGACGCAGTAGTTCTTCTCTGCCTTAGATAGCGTCTTGTTGTAGTAGGCTATCACCCGCTCACGGCCGTCCTGGATCTGGGATAGGACACCTCCAATGCAATGGTCGCTGGCATCGGTGTCCACAATGAAGGCGCCACCCAGTTGTGGGAAACCCAAAATTGGAGCACTGCACAGGGTTTCCTTCAGGTGCTGGAAAGCGTCTTCGGCGTCCTCCGTCCACACATAAGGCCGTTGTTCCTCTGTCAGCCGGGTGAGGGGTTTGGCGGTGTTGGAGAACCCCTTTATGAAGCGGCGGTAATAACTGCACAGCCCTAGGAAACTGCACAGCTCTTTCTTATCCCTTGGGCGAGGCCAATCTCTCACGGCCTTTGTCTTCTCCGGGTCTGTGGCCACTCCGGTTTCTGAGACTACGTGGCCCAAGTAGTTAACATCCTTGCGGAAGAGCTGGCACTTCTTCGCGTTCAGCTTCAAGTTGGTCGCCTGCAGTCTCTGTAGCACCTTACTCATATTCTCGAGGTGATCTTCAAAATTCTTCCCGACGATGATGATTTCGTCCAGGTATAGCAGGCAGGCATCGTAAATCAGCCCTCTCATCACTGACTCCATGAGGCGTTGGAAGGTAGCTGGTGCGTTGCAGAGGCCAAAGGGCATAACCGTGAACTGCCAGAGCCATTGGCCCGTCGAGAATGCGGTCTTCTCCTTGTCTCTCGGGTCTAGAGCTACCTGCCAGTAGCCCGACTTCAGGTCCAGGGTCGAGAACCACTGTGCACCAGCTAGCGTGTCCAGGGTGTCGTGAATCCGGGGTAAGGGAAAACAGTCCTTCCGGGTGACAGCATTAAGCTTTCTGTAGTCTACGCAGAAGCGCAGCTCGCCGTTCTTCTTCGTCACCAAGACTACAGGGGAACACCAAGGGCTGTCAGACTCTTCAATCACTCCCCTGGATCTCATGTCCTCCAGCATGTCTAGTACCGCCCCTTGCTTCGCCAGCGATACGCGTCTATGTGGTTGCCGAATAGGCCGGGCGTCCCCAGTGTCGATGTGGTGAAGCACTTTGTCCGTGCTGCCGTAGTCACAATCACCTTGGCTGAAGACCCGCTGATACCGTCTTAGCAGTTGTCGAACATTCTCCAGCTGTTCTGCGGTCAGGTGGTCGGCCGCCCTTTCCACTAAGCCTTCTAGCCGGGGCCCCAGGTGTTGCTTCGGCGCCAGCTCCTGTGTCTCGTCGATAGGCGTTACGCTCACCATGGGCTCGCACGTTCCCAACTCCGTCCCGGCCTGGACGTCGCGATTGGCGTCCGTAGGATTTAGCAGTCTCACGGGCAACTCCTCTCGGCACGGCAGCAATGCCCTGGCTACACACAGTCCGTGTACAGGCGTCTTCTGGTCCAGCATCATGTTCCTGGTTCTCTGGCCCTCCAGTCGCGCCGTCATCACCACCTCGCTCCTCGCGAGGACAACCACGTCTTCTTCCAAGACGACCCTGCAAATCCCAAGGCGCTCTTCGGGTTGACGGAGTATAACCTCTTCTCCGTTAAGCCGCAGGACCTTCTTGCCGACGTCGACCGTCGCCTCATGGCTCCTGAGGGCATCCAGTCCCAGAATCACCTCCTCAGCCACCTTCGCGACGAACACCCACAGACGCACAGCACTCCGTCCCAATTTCAGCTCCAGCAGGGCCTCCTTCTCCACAGGCAAGGTGTCGCTCGATGCCGTGACAAGCTGGTGTGGTCGGCTCGGCTTCCTTGGCGGCAAACCCTTCGCCACGTCAGGTCTGATGATGGTCACGGCCGCCCCGGTGTCCGCCAGCACGCGGCACGGTTTTCCTCTTACCCAACCGTCCGCGATGAGGCTGTCATACATACGCCGGCTGACGGCACGCAGTGTTACTCGAGGGGATGGTGGTGATGGTGCCGGCGTGCCCCTCTCCACGACGGCCCTTACTCGTTTCCGGCTGCTCTTCCTGGTGTGGGCAGTCTCTCTGCAGGTGTCCGGGCTGTCCACACCCCCAACACAGGCCACTAGGTGTTCGCCGGCGTCCCTCAGCTGGTCTTCTGTCTCCGGTGTAGCGGACACTCCTCGTTCTCGACGTCGGGATAGATGTTACTTTGGCCGCCTCCATCCTTAATGCCGCTGTCAGCGCCTCGTGGATGGTTTTATATTCGCCGACCATTAGGCGCTGACAAATCTCCGTGTCCCGTACCCCGTCGACAAAATTGTAGGCGACTTCCCGGGATATGAACTCCAGTGGCAGGTCAACCAAGGCCTTGCTAGCCAGCTCCTCAATCGCGATGGCGAACTCCTATAGCGTCTCCCCCGGCTGCTGTGACCTTGCCTTTTGCTGGCTGCGGTACGCTTCGGCTAAGCGGTGGTTCCCGAAACGGTTCTCCAGGGCCTCCCAGATGTCTTTGGGCGCCGCCGTTGTCTGCACCGCGTTTAGGACTTCCGCTGTGCTTGGCCACTGTGTCGAACTGGCGGCGGAAGACCTCAAATGTTGACGCGCCGTCATATTTCGGAGGTTTGACGCGCGCCGATGTTGTGTCGCGTCCCGGTGCGTCGGCTTTCAAATCCTTCAACCTCCTGCCGACGACGTCCTCCACCATGGCGTTCAGGGACTTGACGCCGCTGTCGGCCTTTCCTTCCAGGTTGTTTACGCGGTTAGCAAGGTCTTCGACGTCTTCCACCACGGCGTTCAGGGTCTTGGCGTTATTGTCGGCCTTTTCCTCTAAATCATTAAGGCGGTCGTCTACTTGACCCATCCGCTTGCCCAGGTTCGTGACGTCATCCCTCATGCCGGCCAACTGTTCCTCAAATTTGGCGGCGAGAGCCTCGTTCGCCTCCTTCATTTCCGTGGCCAGACTATCGTTCGCTGCCCTCATTTCTGTGGTCAATTCGCTCTTTATTTCTTCCATCTTCTCGGTGATGTTGTCGTTGGCCGTCTTCATTTGTTTCAACTCTGCGGTGATGTTGTCGTTGGCCGTCTTCATTTGTTTCAACTCTGCGGTGATGTCGTTGGCCGTCTTCATTTGTTTCAACTCGGCGGTGAGGTTTTTGTTTGCCGCTTCTGTTTTTGCAGCGAGGTTTTCATTTACCGTCTTCATTTCCGAGGTCAGTTCGGCCTTCATTTCCATCATCTTCTCCAAAATCTTTTCCAATGCCGCGTCCATGGTTGTAATGTTCGGTGATGTTGTTATCCCACTTCTGACACCAATTTGAATTTGTGGTTTCGTGACATGAAAAGTCCAATTACACCACTCAAAAATGTTCTTTATTTCCACCGACTTACAGTTAAACTCTTGCCAATTACACAGAAATACGTAATGCACACAATTACGATTCACCAGTTCGTCCGTTACAATTTCACTACACTCGTAATTACGTACAATCCTCCGATACACTCACAGTCTTCTCGTCGTATCCTAGCACTGCATTCTTACGCCAAGAACTGTGACTGACTCCTCTTGCACGACGTGTTGCTTATATAGGGTCCGCTTGCCGATCTGGAACGTTCTCGATTAGATGAAATATCCCGTAAGTTCGAGAACACAGGTGGAACAGAAAGAGACGGCGCAGTGATGTTTTTTGTCCCAGCCTTCCCTCCTCAACGCTATAAGACAAACGAGGGGGCGGGGCGAACGCCGACCCGTCTCCTGCTTGCCCAATCTATAGGGTGTTCCGACGCTCGGGTGACAGTATGGACAGATAGAGTCAGACTGAAAAATTCAAAGGAGAACTTCTAAGTGATTTACCGGGAAAACACGAGTCAGTTGCAGAATATAATGTCTAATCGGCACGTTGGCCATAGTAGCTTAATAGTTAGAGTGGCTGGACAGAGACTAGAAGATCCGTGGTTCAAATCCCGACTATGGCATTGAATTTTTCAGTCTGGCTCTACCTTTCCATACTTTAGCCTACACACGGCCAGTGTGAAAGAACAATTAAAGTCCATTAATTGGCCAAATAGTAGTTAACTATAAAGCCCAGGCTTTAAGTACTTACATGTTGTAAGTCGCCATTAAGGTAGTTGTCTCATGTGTTTATGAGATCTCCTAAATGGTTTACCGGGAATAATACGAGTCAGTTGGAGCTCAGTGGTTGGAGCGGCTGGACGGAGACCAGAAGATCCGTGGATCAAATGCCGGCTATGGCTCTGAATTATTCAGACTGACTCTACCTTTCCATACTCACCGCCAGTGTGTAAGAACAATTACTTTACATTAACTAATCACTGTTTGACTATTGTATTTGTAAAAATGTGGTGATGTTTATATATATTTGCATTAGATGGAAAGTCCTAAAAATTTATATTCGAACTATATTTTTCATTCGCAGAGGTTTACAAGGCTAAACAGCCACACATACATGTACTTCTATTTACATCGCCATATAAACTTAGGACGGGTACTGTATGCATATATTAAGGTATAAGAGCGTTTTAATCTACCAAAAAGTTCTATATTCACACTGAATACACATTTTAAGGCAAAAGATATCTCAGCAGGGATAAAAAAGTTTTGATACCTATATTATTCACCTGAGAGATTAATAATTTTCAGAAGTATTTATGGGGAGATAAGTAACTGCAATAAATTCCATACATTAAAACCATTGTTAATGATGAACCTTGAATAATAATTCTGCCAGGATAGGAACTCATTATCCAATTAGAAGCGAGAGTAGCTGAGGCAATTAAGCCTCCCGACAAACTCTGTCAACAATCATTACCTCAGATTCAGCTATTTAGAGCTCAGTACGTTCAGAATTCAGAGATTGCCATGAAAGTGCACATATTATCAGTTCTGAAAATTAGAAAGGTAATAGAAAACTGTAATTTGGCATATCGAAGGTCAAAGGTGTTTCAGATGAGAATAACCAGCTTAAGAGTTGGCAATGTATAATATATAGTGCGATCCGTATTGTGACTCTGTGGGTTCCTAGAATCAAAAGTCGAAATTACCGAAATTCAAAACGTTCTTTATTTCCGTAAAAATACACTTGGTAGACTTGCCGATTACTCAGAATTACGTAGCGAATATAATTACAATCCACCAGTTCGTCTGTCACAGGTCCACTCCACACTCGCTTCTCGGCACCTTGCCTTAAAACACTGAAGCAACTCAAAACTGACTCTCTTTTGCACGCACTCCTATTTATACGTCGGTCAGCTGTTACTGGAAGCTTCTGCACACCAGGCGAAGTCATCCCAGAGTTTCACGATCTTTCCAGGCGGCCGGAGAAAGGGAAACCAGTGACTTCTAGTTACTTCTCTCCCCACCCCGTCTCCACTCGACACGACATTAGCACTACGCATTAGCGTAGGCGTCGCTTAGCGCTATCCATCTCCCACACTCCCATAGCCAGAGCCATTCCGACACACGAGTAGGCGTGGCCTCGATGCCATCTGTCCCTCTCTTTCTGCCAGCTGGTCGTAAGTTCAACGATCGGGTAACAATATAAACCTGAACCATTTCAACAGGTCATAACTCTTGAACCAATAAGAGGAGACACACGTGCAACTTTGAGAGAATATAATACATAATTGGAAGATGACATTACACTACATCTCAGAGAAAATGTAGGAAGTGTCCTCCACCAGCATCTATATATGTTTGCACTCGTCTCGCCATATTCTCTGAAGTTTTACGGAGATGACATCGAATTGAGAGAAGATTATTTCCAGCAAGATGAAGCAACATGCCATACATTTCATGACCTCGTGGAACTTTTAACCAGTTTCTTTGATAATCGAATAATCTCCAAAGATCTTTGCCCCCCGGATCACCTGATCTAACCTCACCGGATTTTTTTCTTGTACAGGTAACTAAAACTGGTGTACAAGAACAGGCCATGGACAGTTGATGTTCTCAAGGAATCCATTCAAACCGAAATAAATAACATTGGCGAGGATACAGCGAAAATGGTGAGACGAGTGCCAACATGTATAGATGCTGGTGGAGGACACTTCCAACATATTCACTGAGATGTACGAGGGCTGTTTAATAAACAATGATCATTCTTCTTTCTGACAACGTACCTTCACTCGTCCTTTTAATTCTGATGGCCCTTCTCAAAATAGTCTCCCCTGAATGCGATACACTTGTTCCAGCGTTTCTGCCAGTCTTCAAAGACATGCTGGAAACACTTTTTTGAGATATCCTTCAAAATCGCCTCTGCAACCTAAACCACTGCTTTTGATTATGGATAATATCTCCCACGAAGGCTTTTCTTCAAGTTAGGGAGTAGAAAAATGAGGCTAAATCCGGACTATAGGGAGGGTGCGGGTTGCCCTTCACGTTGAGTTTTGCAAGATATTCTGAAACAAAATTGGCAATATGCAGCCACGCATTTTCTTGGTGCAGCATCCAGCCTACTTCATAAAAATGAGGTCTTTCACGCCTGATATGAACTTGCAATGTTTTCAGGACATTCCTGTAGTATTGTCCATTTACTGATGTGTGTGCAGGTACAACATGCTGATACACCGTTCCATGAATATCAAAGAATGAGATGACCATAACTTTCCCAGCAGAAGCAACCACTTTTGCTTTTTGGGGGGTTGGTGCTGAAGGAGATTTCCACACTGAACTTCGCTGTTTCATCTCAGAATCAAAATGATGTAGCCTAGCTTCATCAGCAGTGATTACGTTTGAAAGAAACCCCGGATCTTCCTCTAATATCAACCTTAACTGCATGTTACCTCTATTGTAGTGGTAGGCGATACTGAACATGTCTGAATTTACCTGCTTCTTACAGGTGGAAACCAGGAGTATCAACTATGAAACTACTGCAACGTGTTTGTTTTACATTAAGCTATCAGAATGTAATAAGATTGAATTTTGGTGCGAAAAATTATGACCGTAAAAATTAGATTATTCTTTATTGACAGCCCTCGTAAAAACGCACTGAAGGGTCCAGCAAGTTTTAAAAACATGTTGAATAATACGCGCACACGGTTCTGTGTTTATCTGAAGACATTGCATTCTGCCGAAATATTGCTATCGAATTTTTGTTTAATCACGGTAAACAGGTGACAAAGAAGGTAATTGGAATTAAAATAAAAAAGAGTAAAGTTGCACCGCAAGATTGTATTTTATATAAATATTACCATTAATAGTACTCTCTCTGACGGCAGATAACGATATGCGCGAAGGAACACTAAAATAGGAACCCAAGTGTCTGCAAAGTAAGTGCAGGCAATTTGAAGGATCCCTGAATACGGGATTCCGGGTTCGTTTCTCGGACGCAGGATGGAAATTATTCTTTAGATAGGATTATTTCCTATGCTCGATAAATTTTGGAAGTATTTGCGTAACTTTGGAGAGATTTGCGTTTACAACAATCTGCGTCAACTTTTACCGCTTTATAAAATCATGCAGTCATGCAATGAAGAATATTAAGTGATAACAGCTCCGAAAATACTGTGTTTAATGACGTCACATGCTATGCTTCCGACTCCAGCCGATAAGCACGTAAACCTTACCGACCAATTTCCGAATGCTTCTGGTCAGCAGCAATATTTTGGTCGGACTGTACCGGTAGCTTTGTCCAGCATATTGGAGTGAGATAAATACTGTATGTTATGAGTGTGGAAAAGGGTCGAAGGTGGCTTTGAACTCATAGTAGGCGGTGACACTGCAGCAATCCCATCCCAGGCTTGAGTTCTCGTGTTTACGAGCTGCCCCGAAATGGGAGTCCGATCCAATGCGCTATCAACCAGAGAAATGAACCCTTCTCTTCAAAAATTAAGGGAAAGGAATGAATGTTCAGGCTTTCTCCTGCATGGAGGACTCCTTTTGTTAAGTGAACCTCATCGGTTTGCACTGCACGTGTACGCGATACCTTTCAGCCTTTAGGACAAGCTTTTTTATTCTTTTTGCACTTGTTTACAGGTGGGTACTTGTAGTTAATACTAAGGTAGTGGGAAGAAAGGTGCCTACCTAAAACGGAGCAATTCGAAACAAACATTGTAGAGCGTAGAAAGATTGAAATACTTGAGCTACATTTACAGTTTTGTTTATTGTATACAAATATTCTAAAACTGCTGACGCAGTCATACAAACTTCTTCCTCGATGTCAACTTTGTATTCATCTGTTCAACACTTAATAGACTGCAATAAAGCGACGTACGCGCGTGGATTAACTTGGGCAACCCTAAACTGGTAAAAAATGTTGATAATGTTTTAAATTAACAATTTTAATCTTTGATTATAATGTAGTTATTCTTTTCAAATATGTAACATATCTAAAGTTATATTTAATATATAAGATTTTAATTCCACATTTATACATTTTTATATCGAGGTTCTGACTATTTTAATATTATTCATTATATATGGAGAAACGAGAAAGATGGCGTTATGGTAGCGTGTGTGACTAACGTTTTGAAAGTCGAGGGTTCGATCTCCATCGATTGCGTACTCTGTTTTTTTGTGATTGTGGTCCTTATTTTCATTTCAAGATCCATCACTTCCCTTCATTCAATTTTCTTGTCATCTTTCAGGAGTATTTCCAGGCTTGTGGTGTATGGTGATGTTGGATAGTTGACGCGGATGCTTGCGTATTGTAAATATTGGCGGTGGCTACGTAGGGGGTCCTGGCACGGCACGAAGAACTCTCAACGCTTGTTTGGGACCTCCGCGCGGCTCTGTAGCATATCTTCCTGCGAATTTGTGAACTCCTGCGGTAGCGTCAGTTTATCGTTTCTTCCTAAGGCCAGAGTTAAGTTCAGTGTCTTCTACGATGAGATAAGAAAATTCAATGTCTAAACTAGCCTTTACATGAAAAGCTTACCAATTGTTTAATTTTCCCTAAAATTATATCTAACAATTTTAGTTCAAACACAATATCTTTAAAATATTTTCATGGAGATTCTGAGAGTAACCTCTGGAGCTCTCTCCATTCTGAATGACATTCTCATAACTGGAAAGCTGTAAGAGAAAGTCCAAATGTAAATACTAAAAAAAATTGATACCATACTTAATGGAGTTAACAATTCTATCTCTTCTAATATGTTTGAATTATAAAGGTTAGTTTCCTTTACAGCTTCAAGGGGTCCACTATGTAACTTCCGACTCTCGTAGACTGTTATATTCCTATAAATATGAAACAACCTGTATCCCACTCGCTATAAATTTACTACCCATTTTAACTTCATAGGATCCCTATGTTATTGAAATATCTATATAACACGTTTATCTACTCACACTGCTAAACGCACAATGAATGACCGAGTGAAACTAGTATCTGATTAAAGAATATGCACTTGACTGATGGATGACACAAAAACAAAGGAACAAAAAACATTTTTCAATGACGAAGGCACCATTCTTGCTTTCTCTGCTGCTTAAAGGGGGTCTTGCATTTCTCCCAAACATGTTATACCGACATTTAACAGGAAACATTTTATGAAAACCCTAGAATTCAGAACAAAAAATGACATTTATGAAACGGTCCTTGAGTTTTTCAACCATGCGTCGTTTCTAGAGTGATACACCTTAAAACATAGGTCTAGGACTGGAATATAGCACGGGATTGAACTCACGATTTTAACATAGGGTGCATACGTTAAACACAAAGATTGGCATTCAGTTCAATATCTTCCAAAGATGCCACGCGAATATTTTCGGGAATAATCCCCACAATCAGCTATCGTCCAAATTGAACATTTTCATAGATTTTGGTATTTTTCTTAATTACTGACTTTCAATTAACGAGCCATATTTTTACATAAAAAATAAAGCGTGTATTTTAATGTTCTAGGAAAAGTCTGTGACGTCTTCTTCATTCTGAAAGAACTATGTGTAATTATGGATAGTTGATAAACGCTATGCGAGAAGTAAAATTTAAAACACATAAAGCTATAATATTGGCGAGCAAAGAGTTCCACGTTGGGGCGACAGTTTGAAGCAATAATAAAATGGGTAGCACAGTTCCACTTTCCGCTACAGTGTGATACAATAATGTTTAGCTCAGGATAAAGCAATGAGGTTTCTCCCAGGGTATTCGTGAGCATGTATGAGAAGGATAGTTTTAATGACACTGGAATGCCCGTTTCAAACTGGTTTAATGACTGCTTCATTTTATCAGAACATCGAACTTGAAGTTGCCGACCAAGGATTACCAATGTATCACTGTTCAGAGAGACTGAAGGTGGAATGCTTGTTAGTCGATAAACTTAATTCGTTCTTCACGTACATATGAACCGAAAAATATCTTCTCTCATCACTTCTGGTCTGCCCTCGACCAAGACAGAAGAAGAGGACTGCCCTAGTCGGCCTGACGCCGAAGACTGCTTGTCCACAGATGCGCGTGGGTGTATGTGTGACTTTCACTTTCTCGAAGCCCTCTTTTCACACAAAGATTCCCTTTGTGACTATTTTGTCATGTCATTATGAAGGGTCCGAAGAATACCCTGTTCAACAAAGTCAAGTGCTACCCTTTAGAAATCTGCTAAGGACACTTGTTTCTTACGTTTATTTTGTTAAAACAACTATTCAACCCCAACTGATATTCGACTCAACTTCACCTGCACGCATTGTAACAAAGAACTAACATTCCTTTGAAACCCATCATGATTCTTTACTTATGGCAATCCTTTAATTTGGATATCACACACAAAATATTCCAAACAGTGTACCCACCTATAACAAAATGGGTAATCTAGATATTGTTGAAAACATTTATGTCAAAATGACGTACATGGAAAAACAATGCTATTTTCCTTCTTCTTTTTAATATTACTAATGAACCATAGGGAGTAGAGAATGATTGTTCAATATAATGTAGATATATCTGATGAACTTATTTTTTACATTATTTACTAACATGTTCAGACTGGATCAGTTGTTTAAGTACTTCTTACTGATATCCAGTCATGCATTCAAACTCGCCCCACATCGACAGTTTTTGAGTGACAGCCCTATGTCGGTGGATTTACTGACATTAAAAGAACTGCTACATGATACGAAATTCAACAAATTGGCGCCACTGACATTATTCTGGCAATTGAGACCGTCATTAATTAACATGAAGATATTTATTAATCACTATGGGTTATTTCGTGTCTCCTTTACACACGCATGCTATAAAAATTTATTTTTTATTTATATTAAATATATTTATAAATAATATTTATATTAAACTTTATAAGAAAAAGGAGGATATATAAGGCGGGACTGATATTCAAAACTTTAAAAGGAAAGTTCCGCATGACAAAACGAAAGCATGGTCAAATTAAAATTTAAAAACTTGTGATAAATCATAAAAATTTAAATAATTGAAATACAGGTTGGAAATAATTCTAGAGTTTGATATATGTTAGGTATACCAAATTATGCAAAATAACTTTCTGTTGATGTTATAAGTATTTCTCTTACTTTAATCAATTTTTTCTGTAGGAACTTCGAAGAAAATATGAACATTTTTCATGAAAAAAGTCGCTTGAGAGGGGTGGGAGAAGTTTGTTCAAATCTTACTGTAATATTTCTGGAATATGTTGAAATTAAATGTTTTGCATCCATCCGCGCGCGCGCGTACACACACACACACACACACACACACACACACACACACACACACACACACACACACACACACACACACACACACTCACGCAGGCACATTGGCCTTCTAACTATAAAACCATTTTTGTCGCGGGACTCAAAGGTATAGTATCGTGAACACTATAACAATAGAAATTAATTGTTCTTTCACACTGGTGGTGTGTAGGCTAAATTGTGGGAACGTAGAGTAAGACTGAAAAATTCAAAGTCATAGCCGGGATTTGAACCAGGGATAATCTGGTTTCCGTCCAGCACCTCTACCATTGAGCTACTATGGCCAACATGCCGATATGACATTAAATTCTCCAACTGACTCAATGGTAGAGTAGCTGGGCGGAAACCAGAAGATCCGTGGTTCAAATCCCGGCTACGGCATTGAAGTTTTCGGTCTGACTCTAGGTTCCCACTCTATAACAATTTTTTCTAGCTAATTGTTAAGCTGGAAATAAGAAAAACAGAACTGAATAAGCCTTTTATGGATAATTGCACCTGATAAAACTTCACAGTGATGTTAATTTATTTCCCGGATATGTATTTCACATAAATTGCGTATTGAAACAACTTTTAGGCTTTTGTTTTGTATCTATAGTCTTACCTTTCATACTTAAACAGTTATGCAAAATTATTGAGAATTAATTCAGAATAATAATCTCAGAATTAATCCATATTACTTACAGACAACCACATATAATTACATTTTGCTAGTTCTTGATACTTCTTAAGCCTATATCTCTATATTAAAGGTAATGAAATTCAATAAATAAAAGCAATAATATAAAAATATGCATACTGTACCCCGTCATCTAATTTCTTAATCCGGAGTAAATACTCAGAGTTTTATTATTTATTTATTAAAACATCAAAAAGATACACAAAATACGCATAATTTACAGATTATAAATTAAAAAAATATTAAAAGTAAAAAAAAAAAAAAAAAAATCAAACATTTTAAAATTTACTCACATCAAACATAAAAATCTACACCATATTTCTAAAAAAAAAAAAAAAAAAAAAATAATAATAAAAATAAAAAAAAATGAAGGTAATATATATATATATATAACCTCGAAGGGCAATCCACACAGAGAGAAGACTGACCCCTTCCCCTCTAACGACCTGGGAGTTACCGAGCTGTCCCAAAAGAGCGCCCGGTGCATCCGTAGGGACTTCCATAGGGCAAGACCTAGAGAGTAATACGCCCCCCATCTGGTCCGATGGACACAAGACGGGATGGAAGTTGATAGGCTACTTACTCGCCCCAACCCCAAATGGGAAGGCTACTGATTAACTTCGGTAGGGCCGCCTGGTGATCTAACACACCTTCTACTAGCTATGCAGGCTAGTACGCGGGAATATATGGCTTCCCTCAACCCCGTGCAATATGTAGTGTTTAACGCCCGCTTTTACTACATGTGGCACCGCAGGCACTGATGATAAATGAGATGAAGATGGAGCGCCGTGAAATGAAATTGCGGGGAAACTGGAGATCCCGGATAAAACCCTACCCAGCGCCGTGTTGTCCACCACAAACTTCACCCTGCCGTCGCCTGTGATCGAACCCGGGCCGCCTTGATAGAAGTCAAGCGGTCTAACCATTCAGCCATGGCGCGCCCTTAAATTAAAGGTATTGAGTGAGATGATGCCTAGATGACTCACATTTAGGATCTCCAGGGTACGATATCCGTCAAAGTTTCACTCAGACCTTGAGGTTTCCATGGTTTTCTTCTGGACTGTTGGTGATTTACCATGAATTTCCCTGCATTATTCCCTTCTCATTCTCCTTCCTTCAGAAAGGATTTTGTGGCTCAAGGGAAAGAGTGCTTCCCATGGACACTAGAAGGTTGGTTGATCGACGTATTATTCATCATCTAGACAGCTCTACTAGTGGGAAGAGTCAGAGAGCCTGGATTACTTAAGGGCTACCGCGCGTCTTTGTGGCCTGTAGCCCTCTGTGATTGTTTTACTTCTTGCCTTCCTCCTGGAGGGTGATACACTTATATAGATCGCACAGCACAAGATGTCCTCCTGCTTTATATAACTGGTGCTTCCTAACTACACAGTTTGTTAGGGCATGCCCGCCTCGGTAGCTTGGGGGTGGCGGCATGTCTGTCTCACGTTCAAGAGGTCCCGAGGTCCCGAGTTCGAATCTCGGTCAGGGTGAGTTACCTGGATAAGGTTTTTTCCGGGCTTTTCCCTTATCCTTAAAGACGAATGTCGGGTAACTCTAAGCTCTATGGACCCTGGGCTCATTTGAGCATCATTTAACCCATTCAATTCATCGTCCGATATGACTTAATTACAATATATATATATATATATGCGGTCAGTTCTGAGAGCATAAAAGTATGCCCAAATTTTAAGCGCAGGCCCTCATTCAGCCTTGTCTATGTAGCTGCTTTGTGTAATAAATACAGTTTCTGGAAATATTTATCCTAATATTACAATTAAATACAAATATAAATGTTACATTAATTATACTAATAATGAACTTAAAGATTATTTTTGTGACTCAGAAAGAGGAAGCAAAAGTAGACTTCTTTTATGCGATCATTATTTACCTTTTTTGTATCGTAGCTCTCTCCTACTCTGAAATGATGCCTTTATGCACCAAAGTAATAAATGTACAGGCGCAGTGTGCGATATTAAACAGTCAGTGAACGTTTCAAATGCAGCTTTCTCATACAAAGTACTTGCACACATACATACAACGATCGTTATAACGAACGACAACTGTCGCTAAATTCAAATTAGCTGACATCTATTGCGTCACGCACACACCACGCTATTTTTTGTTTTGTTTTTGCGACTCCCAACTCTCTCAAAACTTGTCACGAATATCAAAACTGAACTTCGTCGTTTGTTATTGTGCCTGTGGTGCAAAGTGGTTGTTGAAAGCTACAAAAATAGTAGTTTAAAAATAATAAGGGTGGTTCCCTCGACAAACATTTCACGAGTAATGTTGTCTTTTCCCACTGTCTGTCTCAGAGAGCAAATTTGGAACACAACGTAAAAATGCTTATATAAAACATTGTAGCCCCAATAGTAATTCCAGTATACATTGTTTAGTTGATTATGAAGAAAATTAGAATTAATCCAATTTTAACACGATAAACTTACACGTGTAGCCAAGGTCATATGGCATGGAAGCGTGAAATGAAATATTTGGTCTTTGTTTAGTGCTATTTTAAGATATATTTTAAAATTTTCATTTTGTATTTTAACTACCTGTTTTGCAACAACAAATAGAAAAAGTAATCATTATTATTCTACACATTTTGAACTTAACCACGATAAAATTTAAGACAAATTTTAGGGAAATTTCGCTCATCAAATGGGTACTGCTATTAAGTACGGCGTAATATTTGTAGGTTTTATTTGCAGATGTATGCGAGTTTATGTATTACATTTCGATTTGTACCGTTTTTTGTGATTCTTCCTTGTGTTTTCTAAAAAAAAAACTGGTTAGCTAAATCAAATGTTAGGATAATGGTAACTTTCGCTAAGTTCCTATTTTTGTGTTTACCTTGAAGGGGTAGAATGTATAAATAATCGTAATGGATTTCAAAGGAGTCTTGTATGTTTGTTACGACACGAAAAGGTGCAGTCGAGTTGAATAGCAACGTGGTTGAATAATTGTTTTAACCAAAGAAATGTAAGAAACAGTGTCCTTAGCAGAGTTCTAAAGGGTAGCAATTGACTTTGTTGAATAAGGCGTCCTTCGTATCCTAATAATGACAACGGACAAAATTGTCACAAAGGGAATCTTTGTGTGTATAAAGGATTCGAGAAAGTGAAAGCTAGACAATCACGCGCACCTCTGAGGACATTCAGGTCCGAGGCGTGAGGCCGATTAGGGCAGTCCTCTTCTTCTGTCTTGGTCGAGGGCAGACTAGAAGTAATGAGAGAAGATATTTTTCGGTTTAACGTAACTAATGAAGTATTATTGAGTAATAAGCATTCCACCTTTAGTAACTCTAAACACAGATATATTGGTAAACCTTGGTCGGCAACTTCAAGTTCGATGTTCTGATAAAAGAAGCAGTCATTAAACCAGTTTCAAACGGGCATTCCAGTGTCATTAAAACTATACTCTCATACATATCCACGCATACCCGGAGATAAACCTCATTGCTTTACCCTGAGCTAAACACCATTTGCTTCAACTGTCGCCCCAAGTGGAACTCTATGCTCGCCAATATATTTGCTTCAAAATATGTTAATGAGATAACTGGTTTATTTATTTCATATTCAATTTATTGCAACTTAATACAGTGTTTGGATACAATTAAGCCATGTCTTAAAAGTAAAACGATTAGAAATGTCATAAAATTTTCATTCATCTTCTCTCTCTCTCTCTCTCTCTCTCTCCTCTCTCTCTCCTCTCTCTCTCTCTCTCTCCATCTCTCTCTCTCTCTTCATCTCCTCTCTCTCTTCTCTCTCTCTCTCTCTCTCTCTCTC